>JAANYP010001652.1:0-74151 GCA_020465985.1 Centrapalus pauciflorus | reverse complement strand
TCTATCAAGGGAGTATGTCTCTTTCATCGGTATAAAATGTGCTGACTTCGTTAACCGATCCACGACTACCCAGATGGAGTCGTGCTGTCTTTTGGTCTTAGGCAACTTCGTAATGAAGTCCATTGTTATATGCTCCCACTTCCATTCAGGAACTGGCAGTGGTTGCATACCCCCAAAGGGTTTCTGATGTTCTGCCTTAACCATCTGACAGATTCTGCAGCTTTCAACATATTGACCGATGTCTTTCTTCATTCCTGGCCACCAGTAGTCAGCTTTCAGATCGAAGTAAATCTTTGAGCTGCCAGGATGAACAGATAATTTGGACTGATGAGCTTCAGATAGAAGAGTGCTGCGAATTGAACCATTCTTAGGAACCCAGATTCGATTTCCCTTGAGACAGTGAAGTCCCAAATGATTCAGAGTTAGAAATTGCAATTGCCCTTTTAGATTTTCAGAATCAATATTCTCTTCTTTCAGTGGTTTAGCTTGAGCAATTCTGATGTCTTCAATAAGATCAGAAGAAATACTACAGGAGTCAAGGCATAGCAGCACTTTTCCGGATAGACTTTCCTACTCAAAGCATCCGCGACAACATTAGCTTTGCTGGGATGATATAGGATCTCGCAATCATAGTCCTTAATAAGCTCCAAGGACCGAAGCTGTTTCATATTTAGATCCTTTTGAGTGAAAAGATGTTTGAGACTTTTGTGATCGGTGTAAAGCTGACACCGAGTCCCATAAAGATAGTGACGCCAGATTTTCAAAGCAAAGGTAACGGCAGCCAACTCAAGATCATGAGTTGGTGCACTTTTCTCGTAGTCTTTTAATTGCCTTGAAGCGTAGACAATTACTTTTCCCCTTTGCATTAGAACACATCCTAAGCCAGTACCAGATGCGTCGCTGTAAACGACAAAATCATCGTTGCCTTCTGGTAAGGCTAGGATCGGCGCTTGAATAAGTTTTTGTTATAGAGTTTCAAATGCCTCTTGCTGTTTATCTGCCCATACGAAAGGAGTATTCTTTCGTGTTAGCATCGTGAGCGGCACAGCAATCTTCGAGAAGTCCTTAATGAATCGCCGATAGTAACCGGCCAATCCAAGGAAACTTCTTATTTCGGAGGCATTGCGATGCGTTTGCCATTTTTGAACGGCCTCGACTTTAGACGGATCAACGGAAATACCTTCGCCAGAAACAACATGGCCAAGGAATTGAATCTATAAAAGCAACAAAGTAGAGTTTCAAGTTTTTGTTCAATCAAAGAACGCTTAAGAATTAGCTCAAGAAAATGTAAAGTTATACCTGTCTGTGCCAGAATTCGCACTTAGAAAATTTTGCATAGAGTCTTTCTTTTCTCAGTAACTCTAGCAATTGCTGCAAATGAATAGCATGATCAGCCTCCGTTTTGGAGTAAATCAGAATATCGTCTATGAATACGATAACTGACTTATCCAGCATCGGTCTGCACACGCGATTCATGAGATCCATGAACGCCGCTGGTGCATTTGTTATACCGAACGGCATCACGAGAAATTCGTAATGACCGTATCTTGTTCGGAAGGCTGTCTTTGAAACATCCTCATCTTTAACTTTCAACTGATGATACCCAGAACGAAGATCTATTTTCGAGAAGTAGCTGGCTCCTTGTAGCTGATCAAATAAATCATCAATCCTGGGCAGAGGATATTTATTCTTTATAGTAACTGTGTTCAACTCGCGGTAGTCGATGCACATACGGAAAGTTCCGTCTTTCTTTTTGACAAATAAAACAGGTGCACCCCACGGAGATGAACTCGGTCGGATAAACCCCTTTTCCAACAGCTCTTGCAACTGCTTTGACATTTCCTGCATTTCTGCAGGTGCAAGTCTGTAAGGAGCTTTTGCAATGGGAGCCGCACCAGGAACTAAGTCAATGCCGAATTCGACTTGACGTTCTGGTGGTACTCCAGAAATATCATCGGGAAAGACGTCTGGAAACTCACAGACGATAGGAATGTCAGCTAGGGTTTTCTTTTCAGAGTTTGATTCAGAAGAAACGTAGAACAGATAAGATGCGTGACCCTTAGACAAACATTTGTGAGCTTTCTCTACAGTAATGAAGCAGTGAGCACCTTTTCTTTTCTCTCCTTTGATCTCCAATACTCGGCCGTCTGAGGACTTGATTCTGATGATCCGACGGTTGCATACGATCGTTGCTTCGTTTTTCGTTAGCCAGTCCATGCCGATGATAACGTCAAACTCTTTTAGCGGAATCGGTATAAGATCGAGGTTGAATACGATATTATTTACGAGTAGAGTGCAGTTTGGTAGACAGAATCAGCCATAACATAGTTTTTACTGGCTGTCTCAATATCAATTACAACAGGAAGCTTTGATGGGGTTTTAGATAATCTTGATGCAAAAGAAGTCGATATGAAGGAACGACTCGCGCCGGAATCAAATAATACTCGGGCAGGAATGGAGTTAAGTAAAAACATACCCGTAACTACATCATGGGTTTCCTTTGCTTCTTCGGCCGTTATCTGAAACGCACGTTTCCTTGCTGTCGGAGTTGCAGCAGAACTTTTCACTGTAGACCCTCCAACCGATGATTGTGATTGAAATCGTTGCCCGCTTCGACACTGATACATAAAATGTCCTCTTTTCCCGCATTTTGCACATCCACGTCCCTGCTGTGGGCATTCTTCACTGCTGTGACCGATCATGTTGCACGCAAAACAAGTAACATCCTCTGGGTTGCAAAATCCCATGTGTGACTTTCTGCATCTCTTGCAGAATCACGGCTCGTTCGTTAGTGAATACGCTTGGGCTTTCGAATGCGAACTGTACTGTTGAGATTGCTGAGGTTGTGATTTACTTGTCTTGAAAAATCTGCCAAATCTTTGTTTCTTCGGAGGAGATGGATTCGTCGGGTTAGTCGTTAGAGCGTAAAGCTGATCACCATATTCTAAATACCCACGCTCGATCTGTCTTGCTACTTCTACCATTTCCAAGTAACTTTTGTATTTGATCACGCTCATCGGATGTCGATATCTAGGGTTGAGTCCTACGCGAAATCTATTCATCTTTCTCTCTTCGGTAGCTACTTGATACGAAGAGTAGCCGCATAACCTCGAGAATTCATGCTCGTATTCATCAACTGTCTTTGTTCCTTGAGTCAGCTGCATCAATTGTACTTCCATCTTGTCTCGCTGGTCGACTGGACAGTACTTTGCGTTAAACATATCGAGAAACTGATCCCATTCCAAAGTCTGAATCACCTCCTCTCCATATATGCTCCTCTGAGTCTTCCACCAAGCACGAGCAGCACCGACGAACAAAGCGGATGCATAGCTTACTTTCTTGGAGTCTAAGCAATCAGAAATCCTGAAGATTTCTTCAGTGTGGCTAATCCAATCCATCGCCTGAATTGGATTAACTGTTCCTTCAAAATTCAAAGCACCGCTAGCTTTGAAATCTTTAAACTTGCAGCCTTTTGGCTGAGCAATTTGGGTGTCAGGATTTGTATTATCAGAATCAGATTCATTAGTCTGGACTTGTTTTTCTTTTCTCTTATCTTTCTTATCTTCCCGTCTTTTAGCTTCAGCCTCATCTCTGGCATGAAACTGTTCTTGCATTGTCTTATTTTGTTGTTCTGAGTGTTGAGCTAAAAGTTGTTGCATCATTTCGAACATTTGTTGTGGAGTCATGTTGTTTGGTATGTCACCTGATCCTGACATCTTATACTGAAAATTAAAATCAATTAACTATCAGTTTATAGACTTAGATCTATGTACCCTTTTCCCATCCTAACAGTTTGTACATCCTATCTCAGTTCAAACCACCTAAATGATTGATACATATGTATTGCTTCAGTTTGAGACCAAGTATACTCACGTAATACTTGATTCACTCAAACTATGGGCTCTGATACCATCCTGTGAAGACCACCCCTTACGGGGCGGTAGTCACGAGTCTAGGTCCCACATCATGCAATACGATATCAATCATACTAAGATAGGGTAATTAAATTGCGGAATAATAAATTACATGTACATACAGATTAGGATTTAGGTTAAATACAGATTACATATTTCAAATTAAAGTTATAAAAGGTTACCATCTAATCTAATCATTACATCATAGAATAATATCAAATCTACCCAAAACCACAACATTTGTTGTCTTCCAATCAGTACCGAAAGGTTTTGTTGTGTAGTGGTCTATAGAAACTTCTGTCTTGATCTTTAATAGACCTAAGAGCTAGGTCCAGCAGGTGACTTTCCTTTGCTTTTTCCTGTAAAATGATAATGTAACAACTGTAAGCAATGCTTAGTGAGTATATAGATTTTCAAATTAACATGCATTGTCAAGCGGATCTTTAGTCTAGCGTGATATGTCTTGGCTGCCGCTACAGCCCTCATGATTGAGACATAGAAGTCATAGAGTCAGATGATGTTCAGGCCACACTCACGCTTAAATCGTGGGGATCAGCCACATACTGGGCTAGCTACCAGTAAGTCAATATGGCGGAACATCGGAGGTCATTACCAAGTTCAATAGAACTGGTGAAAATAGCCAAATCTAGAACAATAGACAAATAGGTCTAATCGAGCTGAATCAATATCTCAAGTTAAATGCAAATGATGAAGCATATGTATTCAAGTCGTGATAGCTATAATCTCAAAGCAATGTCTGAAATGAAATGTAAATGCGATATCATATGAAGTGATAAGTCAAATAGCTATCATGTTCCACTGGGCAACACCGTACCATGGTGTGCACAGGTCACAATCCAGCTGATTTTATGAGTGTCAAATCAATCTAACATCAACAATATGTCTCAACCGGAATTTCAACATGTTAAATCTGTATATCTATAACTCACAGATCTGGGTCTTTATCAAACAAATGTAAAATCTGCCACCTGAGTTATCTCAGGATTTTATCTTTGTCAATCTGTTCTCTGTCAAATCAAGTCTTTGACCCGCTTTAAATCTTTTAAATCTTTGTCTCTATGTTCAGAATTTCACTAAACCTGTCCAGAATTATCATGTTAATATCATGTCAATTTCATCATCTTTTAGTCTTTAAAATCTTTAATTTCATCTGATTCTAATGACTGATAATCTCATCAATCATTCATTTATTTATATCCTTTGTTTCATTTAAATTATCAAAAAGGCTTTCTATATATATATATATATATCATATATATAACAATAAGTATATGTATATAATCATCTATTTAATTAAAATATCAAAATAAAGTATTTGATTTCGAATCACCCGGATTCGGATCAACCCGGATTCGGATCTATCCGGATTGAGGATCCGGATTCGGATCTAACCGAATTGAGCACCCGGATTGGCTCATCCGAAATAGCAATCGAATTCGGACCAAGTAGAGTCCGAAACAGTCATCCGAATTTAGGACATGGGAACCAAATTAGGATCACCCGAAGTAATTAGTCGAATTTCGGACCAAACAAGATCCGGGCAGTCATCCGAAATACAGGGATCCGAAATGGGCTTCTCATCCAAATTCGGATTCAACCGAATTCGGATCCTTAATCATCATAATTTCCAGAATTTGATCTTAGTGTTCTTAGTTATATTCATTCGGATTTTTCATAATAATTCTCAAAAACGCATTCTATCAACATGCAATGTAATACTTTATTATATTATCATTTTTAGAGTGTTTTTATACATTTTTCCCTATCAATAACATCATAATTTGTTCAAGATCATCCAAAATAACTATTTTTGTTCAAGAACACAGATAATCCCAAAATATCTGATTTCTTATTTATTTGAATGATCTAACCCACAAATTTAGTTTCTGTTACATCTAATAACTTAGATTTGTCATAATCTACTAAAAATCTATACATGCACTACAATTTCATGTTTTAAATTCTCGGATTTTCGGTTTTTCTTGAAACCGAACCAAACATTGAAAAATATGAAATTTTAAGTCAAGAATTACCTTAAATCTTGTAGTTTGTTGTTGATCTTTGATTCTTGTAACTCCTTTTTGTTTAAAACTCCAATTAATTGAACAATCTCTGAATTTCTTGGCAATTTTGTGAAATTACCGTATGTGTAGAGAGAGAGAGTAGAGAGAGAGAGTAGAGAGAGAGAGTGTTTGGTGTTAATGATCTTAATTGATCATTAATTTTTGTTTTTATATATCAAATTTGGTTATATTGCAACTTAACCCACTAAACTTTTGTATTTTATATCTCTTTTATTTTACTCGTTTTAATTATATCATAAATATAATTTAAAATTATATTTACTTAATAAATTTTCATTCTTAATTAATATTTGCAACATAAATAATATAACAAAATTATATTATTATCTCAAAATTAAGCATTACATAATCGCTTAAAAGTTAGGTTGTTACATTTCATCATACATTTATGTTTATATAAGTCTTGTATAATATATATAATCACCAACAACAACAAATTTCATAAAAACTCAAGTTTATAAGTTTCTACTTTTTTGTTTTTAAGTTGTTTCTTTAAATGTGTTTATGAATATAAAAACACGTCATAAAAGTGTTAATATTATGAAAACAAGTGATATATATGTGTTTTATAACTTTTGTACAAGAAGTCTTTGAATAAACAACAAGAATCATACGTTATTTCAAGTTTATAAACTGTGGATTTTCGGCAGAAAATTTATATCGACTTTGAAAAATCATAACTTATCGAAATGAGTTGATTCCTGTCTCAAAAGTTAGATCTATGTCTTAACTATAGATCTGGAAGTTTTCATAATTTATTTTGGAGTTTAAGACCTCTAGAAATTATTTGGGAAACCGAAAGTTTAACAGCTCAAAAATGGCCAACATAGGGTTTTCAACAAATTTTTCCCCAACCTAAACATCTCGAAAAATGGTCATTCTTGATTCTAAAAATTCTTGTATATAGTAGTTTAATGTCCTAGAAAACCAAAGCCTAAAACGTTTATGACCTTGGTCAAAAACAGCCTCAAAGTAGGCCGAAAACCTCCGAAAAAGCTGGAAAATTATATATAAATATAAATATATATATATATATATATATATATATATATATATATATATATATATATATATATATATATATATATATATATATATATATATATATATATAAACTTGACGTTTTAAGTGGGTTTTATTTATAAACTTGTAATGTTGGGTGATTTAAGACATAAAAATCTATAAATATATATATTATCATATATTAGAGATATTAAGTCCCTATTATCATTTAGGGCTTATTTAACTCACCCGGTGCATCATCCATCAACTTACGCTAAATAGCCCCTATTTTCACAATGTTATGCTTTGGGGTTGAAATACATGCTTCGTTTTTATATGGACACGAAAACAACTTCATTTCTATTATGTATTACACATGTGGTTCCATCCGCCCTTATATCATGAACCGTTAATTGCATTTATTTGTAAGCGCGAATATATTGTGGATAGATCTATTGGGAGTCATGTCCCCCATTCGGGTTAGTTCGGGTCGGCTAAGAGCGAGTGCATATATATTCAACACACGGTATTACAGTCGGGGATACTGCACAGGGCAAACTCATTTTAATTAAGCTTCGGTTGCATGATGGTTTATATGTAATACATAACATGGAATTTATGATTTTTATAAATTCAATCTCTATTATTGTTGTCCATACAAGTCAGATTTACGTGTAAACCTATGAGCTCACCAACAATTTTTGTTGACGTAATTTAGCGTGTATTTTCAGGAAATTAAGGCAAGTCTATCTCATCGGTAGTATTTTTAAGCTTCCGCACTTAAGGAGTCGCACTCAATTTCAAACCGTCGGAAATTTAATTGCATTATTTTGGATAATTTAATTATGTATTTAAATCTCTGTATCTTGCGAACTACGTTTTATCATTTTCGGGTTATGTAAAACATTTCTATCTTTTAAAGTTATAACGATGTATTTTTGAAAACGTCCATATAGTGGTCGTTCATTATGAGTATGGTTACGCTTCCGCGACGTCACGCTTCGTTGCCAACCGGGGTAACGGGGTGTGACATAGTTGGCCCAAGACAGCTTGGAATTCGCAATAATCACCTTGTTTCCTAATACAACAAATTCATGCAATTTGGCTAGGGCACTTCTTATATGAATCACATCTATACTTTTTCAAGTGGTGTTCAAATTGTAACAACCCAGCTTTTATTTCGTTTTTGATCCAAATAATGTAAATTTAATTACATTATTAGTTATGTAATTTAATTTAAGTTCAAAGATCATTAAATTAAATTATAATTGTCTTATGAAATTATTAAATATGATTAAATTAAAAGATAAGTAAAATATAAAAGTTTAGTGGGTTAAATAGCAAATATAACCAAAGTTAATATATAAACCTTAAAAATGATCATTTATGATCATTTAAACACAATTAACTTCTCTCTCTACTCTCTCTCTACACATATTCGGCAATTTCACAAATTTGCCAAGGAATTCAAGATTTGTTCAATTAATTCAAGAATTAAGACAAGGAAGAGTTACAATTAGCAACAATCAACAAGAATCAGCAAAGTTTGAGGTAAATTTCCTTAAAAATTTACATATTTTGATTGTTTGGTTTGGTTTTATGAGAAACCGAAACCAAAGAATTAAAATGAGAAGAATTTGTGTTGCATGTATATAAATTTTGTAGATTATGATAAATTTAAGTTAATAGATGTTAAAGAAACAAGAATTTTAGTTTGGATTATTCAAATAAGAAGAAAATCGGAGTTTTTGGATGAAAAAGATGTTCTTGACAAAATGATCATTTTTGGATGATCTTGATTAATTTGTAGTGTTTTTGATAGGGAAAAATGTATGAAATCAACCCAATAATCATAATACATCAATATATTAAGTTGCATGTTGAATATAAATAGGTTTAGTGAATTTTATGATAAAATCCGTATGAAAATATTCAAGAACACCAAGAACATTTCTGGAAAATATACTAAGTACGGGGTCCGAATTCGGGTAGAACCGAATTCGGATGGTGCCCATTTCGGACCTATGTTTCGGTTCGGATAATATCAATTTCGGATGATTTCATTTCGGATTCTTATAAATCGGTTCCAATGTTAATTCGGATGATAGGTTGGTCCGAAATCCAATTACAATTCGGATGCCTATTAAATCCGGATGGTTCATTTTGGATGGATCCGAATTCGGGTCTCCAAACTGGATGGATCCGAATCCGGGTTGATTCGAATTTTATATACATTTTGATAATTTAATTAAATAAATGATTTATTTATATATATATATATATATATATATATATATATATATATATATATATATATATATATATATATATATATATATATATATATGAGAAAGAGAACTTATGAGAATTTAATGAAAGATTGACAAGTTATCAGATATCAGAATCAGATAGAATTACAGATTTTAATGACCAAAAGATGATGAAATTCCATGATAATGATGATGATAAAGATGATGAAATTAACATGATTTTATCATGAATGAATTTGAACAGGTTCAGTATATTCTGAACAAAGATTTAAAGACTTAAGGACTTAAAAGCGGGTCAGAGAATTGATTGACAGAACAGATTGACAAAGATAAAATCCTGAGATAACTCAGGTGGCAGATTTTAAATCTGTTTGATAAAGACCCAGACCTGTGAGTTATAGATATTCAGATTGAACATGCATAAGATCCGGTTGAGATATATTGCTGATGTTAGATTTATTGACATTCACTTTATCAGCTGGAATGAGACCTGTGTACACCATGGATGGGTGTTGCCCAGTGGATCAAGATAGCTATTTGATTATCTTTTCATATTGCATTTAATATTGCTTCAGACTTTGCTTTATGATTCATTGCTATCATGACTTCTAAGACATATGCTTCCATCATTGATCAGACATTTGATAGATTGATTCAGCTTGACTAGCCCTTATGGTCTATTGTTCTAGACCCGGCTATTTCACCAGTTCTTATGAATTGGTTATGACCTCCGATGTTCCGCCATATTGACTTACTGGTAGCTAGCCCAGTATGTGGCTGATCCCCACGATTTAAGCGTGAGTGTGGCTTGAACATCATCCGATCTTATGATACTATATCTCAATCATGAGGGCTGTAGCGGCAGCCAAGACATATCACGCTAAGACTAATGACTCCGCTTGACACGCATGTTGATATTGAAAATCTATAAACTCACTAAGCTTTGCTTACAGATGTTGCATTAATATTTTACAGGAAAAGCCAAAGGAAAATCACCTGCAGGACCTAGTATTTAGGTCATTCAAGATCCAAGTTTTGAAGCTTTCCTAGACCACTACTCAACAAACTTTCTGGTACTGATTGGAAGACAGCTAATGTGGTGGTTCTGGGTAGACTTGATGTGATGATTGATGTTATGACTAGATTAGATGTTACCCTTTTATAATTTTATTTTGAAATATGTAAACTTAAATCCTAATCTGTAATGTACATGTAATTTTTAATTCCGCAATTAATTACCCTATCTTAGTATGGTTGATATCGTATTGCATGATGTGGGACCTAGACTCTGAGGACTGCCCCGTAAGGGGAGGTCTTCACAGGATGGTATCAGAGCCCATAGTTTGAGTGAATCAAGTATTACGTGAGTATACTTGGTCTCAAACTGAAGCAATACATATGTATCAATCATTTAGGTGGATTGAACTGAGATAGGATGTACAGACTATTAGGATGGGAAAAAGGGTACATAGATCTAAGTCTATAAACTGATAGTTAATTGATTTTAAATTTTCAGAAAAGATGTCAGGATCAGGTGACATACCAAACAACATGACCCCACAACAAATGTTCGAAATGATGCAACAACTTTTAGCCCAACACTCAGAACAACAGAATAAGACAATGCAAGAACAGTTTCAGGCCAGAGATGAGGCTGAAGCTAAAAGACGTGAAGATAAAAGAAATAAACGAAAAGATAAACAAGTCCAGAATGACGAATCTGATTCTGATAACACAAATCCAGAAACCCAAATTGCTCAGCCAAAAGGCTGCAAGTTTAAAGATTTTAAAGCCAGTGGTGCCCTGAACTTCGAGGGTACAGTTAATCCGATTCAGGCGATGGATTGGATTAGTCACACTGAAGAAATCTTCAGGATTTCTGATTGCTTAGACTCTAAGAAAGTGAGTTATGCGTCCGCATTATTCGTCGGTGCAGCTCGTGCATGGTGGAAGACTCAGAGAAGTATATACGGAGAAGAAGTCATCCAAACTCTCGATTGGGAACAATTTTGGATATGTTCAATGCAAAGTACTGTCCAGTCGATCAGCGAGACAAGATGGAAGTACAACTAATGCAGCTGACTCAGGGAACTAAGACAGTTGACGAATACGAACACGAATTCTCACGATTATGCGGTTACTCCTCATACCAAGTAGCTACCGAAGAAAGAAAGATGAATAGATTTCGCGTAGGACTCAATCCTAGATACAGACATCCGATGAGCGCTATCAAATACAAGAGTTATTTGGAAATGGTAGAAGCAGCCAGACAGATTGAGAGAGGATATCTAGAGTACGGCGATCAGCTATACGCTCCAACGACTAACCCAATGAATCCGTCTCCTCCGAAGAAACAGAGATTTGGCAGATTCTTTAAACCAAATAAGTCACAATCTCAACAATTCCATCAGCAAAGTTCACAGACGAAAGCTCAAGTTTATTCCCTTACGAATGAACCACGATTCTGCAAGAGATGCAGAAGATCACACATGGGACTATGTAATCCGGATGATGTTACTTGCTTTCGTGCAACATGATCGGTCACAGTAGTGAAGAATGTCCACAGCAGGGACGTGGATGCGCAAAATGTGGAAAAAGGGGACACTTTATGTATCAGTGTCGTAGCGGGCCGCGTTATCAGTCTCAGTCATCAGCTGGAGGGTCTACAGTTAAGAGTTCTGCTGCAACGCCGACTGCAAAGACTCGAGCTTTTCAAATAACAGCCGAGGAAGCAAAAGAAACACCTGACGTAGTTACTGGTATGTTCTTGCTTAACTCTATTCCTTCCCGAGTACTATTTGATTCCGGCGCGAGTCGTTCTTTCATATCAACATCTTTTGCACAAAGATTACATAAGCTCCATCAAAGCTTCCCGTGATACTAGATATTGAGACAGCCTGTAACAATTTTGTTATGGCTGATTCTGTTTACTGTAATTGCACACTACTTGTTGACAATATCGTATTCAACCTCGACCTCATCCCGATTCCGTTGAATGAGTTTGACGTCATCATCGGCATGGATTGGCTAATGAATAACGCGGCTACAATTATCTGCAACCGGCGAGTCATTAGAATCAAGTCTTCAGACGGCCGAGTATTGGAGATCAAGGGCGAGAAGAGGAAAGGTGCACATTGTTTCATATCTATAGAAAAAGCTCAGAAATACTTGTCTAGATGACACGACTCCTATCTTTGTTATGCCCTATCTGAGTCCAGCTGAAAAGAAATCTTTGTCCGATATTCCTATCGTCTGTGAGTTCCCAGACGTATTTCCTAATGACATTTCCGGAGTGCCACCGGAACGTCAAGTCGAGTTCAGTATTGACTTGGTTCCTGGTGCGGCTCCTATCGCAAAAGCTCCATACAGACTTGCACCTGCAGAAATGCAAGAAATGTCTAAGCAACTGCAAGAGCTGTTAGAGAAGGGGTTTATCCGACCGAGTTCTTCTCCGTGGGGTGCACCAGTTCTATTTGTTAAAAAGAAAGACGGAACCTTCCGTATGTGCATCGACTACCGCGAGTTGAACAAAGTCACCATAAAGAATAAATATCCTTTGCCCAGGATCGATGATCTGTTTGATCAGCTGCAAGGAGCCAGCTATTTCTCAAAGATAGATCTCCGTTCTGGGTATCATCAACTGAAAGTAAGAGACGAGGATATATCGAAGACAGCTTTCCGTACAAGATACGGTCATTACGAATTTCTCGTGATGCCGTTTGGCTTGACAAATGCACCAGCAGCATTCATGGATCTCATGAATCGCGTGTGCAGACCAATGTTGGATAAATCAGTTATCGTGTTCATAGACGATATTCTGATTTACTCCAAAACGGAGGCTGATCATTCCGTTCATCTGCGACAGTTACTAGAGTTGTTAAGAAAAGAAAGACTCTACGCAAAATTTTCTAAATGTGAATTTTGGCTCAGACAGGTATAAATTTTATTATATAAGTCTTGAGCTAAATTCATTAAGTATTCTTAACACTTCAAAATTTGATATCCTAATATGATTAATATAAATTCAATTCCTTGGCCATGTCGTTTCTGGCGAAGGAATATCCGTTGATCCGTCTAAAGTCGAGGCTGTTCAGAAGTGGCAAACACCTCGCAATGCCTCCGAAATAAGAAGTTTCCTTGGATTGGCCGGTTATTATCGACGATTCATAAAGGACTTCTCAAAGATTGCTGTACCTTTAACGATGCTAACACGAAAGAATACTCCTTTCGTTTGGTCCGATAAACAGCAAGAGGCATTTGACATTCTGAAGCAAAAGCTTATTCAAGCGCCGATCCTAGCCTTACCAGAGGGCAATGATGATTTCGTTGTCTATAGTGATGCATCTGGTACTGGCTTAGGATGTGTTCTTATGCAAAGGGGAAAAGTAATTGCCTACGCTTCAAGGCAATTAAAAGATTACGAGAAAAGTGCACCAACTCATGATCTTGAGTTGGCCGCCGTTACCTTTGCTCTGAAAATCTGGCGACATTATCTCTATGGGACTCGGTGTCAACTCTACACCGATCATAAGAGTCTCAAACATCTTTTCACTCAAAAGGATCTGAACATGAAACAGCGACGGTCCTTGGAGCTTATCAAGGACTATGATTGCGAGATCCTATATCATCCCGGCAAAGCTAACGTTGTCGCGGATGCTTTGAGTAGGAAAGTCTATCCTGAAAAGTGCTGTTATGCCCTAACTCCAGTTATATTCTCTTGTGATCTTATTGAAGATATCCGAGTTGCTCAAACTGAAGCGCTGAAAGAAGAGAACATTGATTCTGAAAATCTTAAAGGGCAATTACAATTTCTAACTCTGAATCATTTGGGACTTCACTGTCTCAAGGGAAACCGAATCTGGGTTCCTAAGTATAGTTCAATCCGTAGCACTCTTCTTTCTGAAGCTCACAAGTCCAAATTATCTGTTCATCCTGGCAGCTCAAAGATGTACTTCGATTTGAAAGCTGACTATTGGTGGCCAGGAATGAAGAAAGACATCAGTAAATGTGTTGAAAGCTGCAGAGTCTGTCAGATGGTAAAGGCAGAACATCAGAAACCCTTCGGGGATATGCAACCACTACCAGTTCCCGAGTGGAAGTGGGAGCATATAACCATGGACTTCGTCACGAAACTGCCAAAGACCAAAAGACAGCACGACTCCATCTGGGTAGTCGTGGATCGATTAACGAAATCAGCGCATTTCATACCGATGAAAGAAACTTACTCTCTCGAAAGATTGGCACAGATATACATCACAGAAATAATTTCTCGACATGGTGTGCCGAAATCTATCGTATCAGATCGTGATAGTCGTTTCACATCCAGATTCTGGCAAGCTCTACAAGACGGGATGGGTACTCGGATCTCTATGAGTACTGCTTATCATCCTAACGCAGATGGCCAGAGTGAGCGTACTATCCTAACTCTAGAAGATATGCTTCGTGCCTGCATTCTTGATCTAGGTGGTAACTGGGATGACCACTTGCCGTTGGTCGAATTCTCATATAATAACAGTTATCATTCGACGATCAAGATGGCTCCTTTTGAAACTTTGTACGGAAGAAAGTGCAGAACTCCTACCTGTTGGCGTGAAACAGGTGAATCGCCAATAGCAGGTCCTGCCCTTCTACAGTTGACTCACGAGAAGATTCAACTTGTTAGAAGAAATATTCTTGAAGCTCAGAGCAGGCAGAAGTCATACTATGATAACCGGCACAAATCAATCAGCTTTGCGGTTAACGATTGGGTGATGTTGAAGGTATCCCCAATGAAGAATGTGGTGAGATTCATAAAACGAAACAAGCTAGCTCCGAGATTCATCGGTCCGTTCAAGATTGTTGAAAAGATTGGGAATCAATCTTATCGACTGGAACTGCCAGCGGATTTATCTGGAATACATCCTGTATTCCATGTCAGTCATCTGAGAAAGAGTTTAGCCGACGAAAGAGAAGTGCAGATACCACATGTTAACCTGCAAATTGATGAGAAGCTTCGAGTAGTTGAAGAGCCAGAACGTGTTCTGGACTCGAAGACTAAGAAGCTTAGAAATAAAGAGATACAGATGGTGCTCGTCCAGTGGAAACACCACAAAGGTTCGCATCAGTCTTGGGAATCGAGAGATGTAATGAAAGCAACTTATCCCAGTATGTTCGAACATAGCTAACTTCGGGGACGAAGTTTGTGCGTGGTGGAGCCCATTCTGTAACAACCCAGCTTTTATTTCGTTTTTGATCCAAAGAATGTAAATTTAATTACATTATTAGTTATGTAATTTAATTTAAGTTCAAAGATCATTAAATTAAATTATAATTGTCTTATGAAATTATTAAATATGATTAAATTAAAAGATAAGTAAAATACAAAAGTTTAGTGGGTTAAATAGCAAATATAACCAAAGTTAATATATAAACCTTAAAAATGATCATTTATGATCATTTAAACACAATTAACTTCTCTCTCTACTCTCTCTCTACACATATTCGGCAATTTCACAAATTTGCCAAGGAATTCAAGATTTGTTCAATTAATTCAAGAATTAAGACAAGGAAGAGTTACAATTAGCAACAATCAACAAGAATCAGCAAAATTTGAGGTAAATTTCCTTAAAAATTTACATATTTTGATTGTTTGGTTCGGTTTTATGAGAAACTGAAACCAAAGAATTAAAATGAGAAGAATTTGTGTTGCATGTATATAAATTTTGTAGATTATGATAAATTTAAGTTGATAGATGTTAAAGAAACAAGAATTTTAGTTTGGATTATTCAAATAAGAAGAAAATCGGAGTTTTTGGTATGTTCTTGACAAAATGATCATTTTTGGATGATCTTGATTAATTTGTAGTGTTTTTGATAGGGAAAAATGTATGAAATCAACCCAATAATCATAATACATCAATATATTAAGTTGCATGTTGAATATAAATAGGTTTAGTGAATTTTATGATAAAATCCGTATGAAAATATTCAAGAACACCAAGAACATTTCTGGAAAATATACTAAGTACGGGGTCCGAATTCGGGTAGAACCGAATTCGGATGGTGCCCATTTCGGACCTATGTTTCGGTTCGGATAATATCAATTTCGGATGATTTCATTTCGGATTCTTATAAATCGGTTCCAATGTTAATTCGGATGTATTAAATCCGAATTCGGATGATAGGTTGGTCCGAAATCCAATCACAATTCGGATGCCTATTAAATCCGGATCCGGATGGTTCATTTTGGATGGATCCGAATTCGGGTCTCCAAACTGGATGGATCCGAATCCGGGTTGATTCGAATTTTATATACATTTTGATAATTTAATTAAATAAATGATTTACTTATATATATATATATATATATATATATATATATATATATATATATATATATATATATATATATATATATATATATATATGAGAAAGAGAACTTATGAGAATTTAATGAAAGATTGACAAGTTAAAAGATATCAGAATCAGATAGAATTACAGATTTTAATGACCAAAAGATGATGAAATTCCATGATAATGATGATGATAAAGATGATGAAATTAACATGATTTTATCATGAATGAATTTGAACAGGTTCAGTATATTCTGAACAAAGATTTAAAGACTTAAAGACTTAAAAGCGGGTCAGAGAATTGATTGACAGAACAGATTGACAAAGATAAAATCCTGAGACAACTCAGGTGGCAGATTTTATATCTGTTTGATAAAGACCCAGACCTGTGAGTTATAGATATTCAGATTGAACATGCATAAGATCCGGTTGAGATATATTGCTGCTGTTAGATTTATTGACATTCACTTTATCAGCTGGAATGAGACCTGTGCACACCATTGGTGGGTGTTGCCCAGTGGATCATGATAGCTATTTGATTATCTTTTCATATTGCATTTAATATTGCTTCAGACTTTGCTTTATGATTCATTGCTATCATGACTTCTAAGACATATGCTTCCATCATTGATCAGACATTTGATAGATTGATTCAGCTTGACTAGCCCTTATGGTCTATTGTTCTAGACCCGGCTATTTCACCAGTTCTTATGAATTGGTTATGACCTCCGATGTTCCGCCATATTGACTTACTGGTAGCTAGCCCAGTATGTGGCTGATCCCCACGATTTAAGCGTGAGTGTGGCTTGAACATCATCCGATCTTATGATACTATATCTCAATCATGAGGGCTGTAGCGGCAGCCAAGACATATCACGCTAAGACTAATGACTCCGCTTGACACGCATGTTAATATTGAAAATCTATAAACTCACTAAGCTTTGCTTATAGATGTTGCATTAATATTTTACAGGAAAAGCCAAAGGAAAATCACCTGCAGGACCTAGTATTTAGGTCATTCAAGATCCAAGTTTTGAAGCTTTCCTAGACCACTACTCAACAAACTTTCTGGTACTGATTGGAAGACAGCTAATGTGGTGGTTCTGGGTAGACTTGATGTGATGATTGATGTTATGACTAGATTAGATGTTACCCTTTTATAATTTTATTTTGAAATATGTAAACTTAAATCCTAATCTGTAATGTACATGTAATTTTTAATTCCGCAATTAATTACCCTATCTTAGTATGGTTGATATCGTATTGCATGATGTGGGACCTAGACTCTGAGGACTGCCCCGTAAGGGGAGGTCTTCACACAAATGGATGACATCAAATAAATTTCACGAGCGTTTTTCATTGTGAAATAACTTTAACATTCGTAGGGCCCATATAAATCGTTAAAACGATTACTTTATAAAATCATATTTTTAATGTCCCTTACATTTCATGTTAAATAATTTAACATGTAACGAGAAAAATTTAATTTTACATTTTAGTTAAAGTACATTTCATCATGATCATTAATTTATAATCAATGCGATTATAAAATCATATTTTATAATTTTATCAATTCACAATAAAATCCAATTTTATGTATTACAAATCTAAGTTCGGTTACATCAGTATCAAACGGGATCCAGGTGGGAGGAGAGTGACATTGGACTAGTTGATATCATTTCCGCCTTCGGATATTTACACCGTTTTGACAATCGCAACATGACAATGATCTTGTAACACGTTCTAGTATCATTACATCAATACCAGACTTAATCTTAACCGATATCTAGGGTTCCATGATTTCGGTTCACATTTGTATATCACGTATATTAACAAATAATATATTATGGCAAGGACCCGATTAATAATTCAAATAACAATTCCCAGACGCCTGATTTGACTATGTTCTACACAAACATAACAATTTTAGGGCCTATAAACGTATCAAAGCCCGAGAATTCCATGCATGACGAACTTGTTTTAATAAAAAAAGTTCTTATTAATAATCAAAGATATATTTCAAAAGGATTTAAACTAAATCATAGAAGACTTTAATTTCCATATTTAAAACTTCCTTTAATTCTTCAAATCTCCATATTCAAGAATAAGAACTTTCCTTAATTAGGACATTCATCTTCATATGATTTCATCTTTTGTTCTACATAAAGATTAAAACTTTATAATAAATATTGAAACATTATCACTAAACAACCATGAAATCAAATAGGGTTTCAATGATATGATTTTATATTCATGAAACAGAATCAAAAAACAAGAACAAAGAACCTTGGGAAAACCCTTGTCCTGCTATTAATGTATTAGCCAAGGCTCTGATACCACTGTTGGGTTTTAAGATTATGAAAAACATTGATAAAACAATTTCATAGGAAAAGGAAGCAAATAAAGTATACAAACAATGTATATAAAACCCCAACAATATCAAATGCTGATAATATGTGAACGAAAATAAGAACATAAAGAAACAAGATGAATAAGAAATCATACCTCGGGAGCGACTAAAGAAGATCATGTTGAAGCCTTGACACCTTGAAAACCACCCAAGGAGGTGATCTCTGAAAGTATCACACACTAGGATAAGTCCTAGCTTACAAAAACATATCAGTTCTTACTTTAGTTTTCTAAAGAGAGAACTTATGTATGATCATTTCAATGCTCTAGAGAGAATGCTTCCAAATTGCTTAGATTTGTGAGGTGCCGGAATGAATGAGGAGGAAGCCTTGTATTCATAGGGAATGAGAAGGGTAGAATTAATGAAACAAGCCATTTGCATATTATGGAAACTTAGGGCAACAAGACCATAAAGGGGGGTAGGACGTGGCCTTCTAGGGGCGGCTCCCTGCCTTTAGCTTGTTGCAAACTCCAAAATCATATATGGTAATGTTCTACTTAATTTCTATGCAAACCCTAATTCCCATTACATGGATAAAGTCTTTAAGTTAGGTTTAATAATTAATCAAAAAAGAAATAATCCTCAAAGGTTTTCTACCTTTGATAACATCTTCCATTTCACAAATGGAAAGTCATTTCATTATCTAATTAGAAACCCTAATTACTTTTTTCACTAGTCCTTGATCCAAATCAAAGTCTATTATCACTTAATAAATTATAACACTTATAATGACTATTCTTGAATTGATCAAACCCATAAATCTATTTAATGAAACATAAATTCTATTTATGGAAAGTCTATGTAAGCTTATCATCATTTTTGTGTGACCTTTTAGACTCATCTTGGGGTAGTCGTGTCATCAGGGTAACATCTCCGGGTCAATATAGGACCAACATGAGTAAGATTGAGCTTTCTTTGGTGAGTTGAACTGTCGGGACTATTCTTTAGACATGTTTGATCTGAAGAATCGACTGAATCTATGATTTTCTAGAGGTGTTGTGCATGTTTGGTTCAACTGAGTCATTCCAAGTGTTGGTAATCGAATTCAATGTGTTCATGTTCAATCATTCAAGTAGCTTCTATCATATCGAGATAGGTTTTGAATTTCATACTGTTCATTTGTTGACAATACTTGGGACCCAAACCTCTCCAAAACCAATTCATCTTTCACTCTTTAGTAGCCACTTGATACGCTGAGTACCCACAAAGTCGAGAAAATCTGTGCCCGTACTCATACACAGTCTTTGTTCCTTGTGTAAGTTGCATAAATAGCACCTCCATCTTATCTAGTTGGTCATCCGGGCAGTATTTTGCATTGAACATATCGAGGACCTGCTCCCAATCCAAGGTCTTTATCATGTCATTGCTGTAAATACTCTTCTGTGTCTTCCACCAAGCACGAGCAGCACCAACGAACAGTGTGGTGGCATACTTCACTCTTTTAGTGTCTAAGCAATCAGAGATACTAAAGATCTCTCTGGTGTGACTGATCCAGTCCAAGGCTTGGATAGGGTCTATTGTGCTTTCAAAGTATATAGCACCAGTAGATTTAAAATCTTTGAAATTACAACCCTTTAGCTGTTCAGTCTGAGTATTCTTATTTGAGTCATCAGAGTCAGATTCTTGATTATTTTGTACTTCTTGTTTGTCTTTTCTTTTATTCGTTCTGTCAACTTTTCTTTTTTGCTTCAGCCTCATCACGAGCCTGAATTTGTTATTGGATAAGTGTCGTGTGTTCTTCTTTGTTCTGTACTCACAGTTGTTGCACCATCTCAAACATTTTTTGTGGTGTCATGTTTTCAGGGAACTTCCCTTGTCCAGACATCTTACTGAAAATATAAATCAAGTAGCTTTTGGTTTAAATATTTAGTATCTATGTACCCTTTTTCCTATCCTATCAGTCTATATATCCCATCTTAGTTCAAGTCACCTAATATGATTGATTCTTATGGTATTGCTTAAGTTTGAGATCAAGTATTACACTTGACACTTCAATTCACTCACACTAGTGCTTTGATACCAGTCTATAAGACCCAACTTTCACTGAGCCTTAATCAATAGGTACCAACTAGCAACACAATATCAATCACAAGACTAAGATTTATTTAAAAAGTTAACAGTAGTTGCAAGAAAATTTTGAAAATAGAAGTTATTAAGGGTACAAGTCTACTAGTCTATTACAACATCAATACAACAAGTGAAGTCTACCTAACTCCCTAAAACATTCATCTTTTGATTAGTACCAAAATTTGAGTTTAGTAGTAGTCTAGTTCATTGCAAGCTTCAATTCTTATAATCCTAAGAACTGGGTCCAGCTGGTCCTTAGCCTTTTTCCTGAAAAAAAAAACAACAACCGATAAGCAATGCTTAATGAGTATATATATTTAGCAATTACCATGAGTTCACAATATACAAATTTTCACATTCAGGGGTCGTAGCGTGATAATAAGTTAGCAGCCGCCACCTACAAGACCTATCGAGACGTAGTTTTAAAAGTCAGCATGGTGTCTGTCGCACGCTCACGTTTTGGTGGAGGCCAATCAACATACTAGGCTAGCTACTAGTATACACTACATGGTAGACATCGGAGTAGTCAACTACACAAGTTCATGTCAACAGGTGTAGTGTAGTCACAATCAAGTCAGTATCTAAGTCTGATTTAAGTAATTAAGCCTATGATAGAAAGATCAAGATACAACACAGTAAATGAAGTAAGCAGAAACAATAATCACATGTGAAGTCTGATTATGAACTTGTTATCATGATTCACTGGGCAACACCTTACCATGGTGTGCACAAAGTCTCATTCTAGCTTAAGAATGGAATGTCAAAGAAGTATGAACAACAATATGTCTCATTGATAAATCAGCATGTATAACAGATAAATCTATAACACACAGTTTGATGTTATGTCTCTGATGATGTCTTTCATAGTTTGATAGTGGACTAGTCCACTTCCTAAGTTATCTTAGGGAAATCATATTTACAGTCTTTGTCTTTGTCTTTCTGGTGTGTCTCTAAATATTCTGTCTTTACCGTGTCTTTATAGACTCTGAGTTTTTTTTTATTAAATCACGGTCTTCCATCACAGGTTAAATATATGTTTAATGTGTTTGTTATGTCATGATCATAGCACATATAAGCTTTCTAGTCTTTACTGAATTCAATTGTATTTATCTATTGTCATGCTTTAATTCTATATCTTCTATGTGTATCTGGTGTTATATAGTCTTAATATGTTGTATTCTACAGTATTTTGAAAAGACCTGGAGACTTAAAGTTTCTCTGTTTTAATATGTTGAATTCTATTGCCATGCTTTATCAGACCTAAACACTTTAAGTCTCTCTGTCCTTAAGACCCAGAGACTTAAGTCTCTTTATTTTTTTCTTACTTAGTTCATAGAGAGTATTTAAGTCTCTCAGTCCAACACTTAAACATCTTAGAAACCGTCTTATCCAATATACTAAAACACACCCCCGAGACTCATACTTGAAATCCACCACATACGACACCTACCCATGGCTTTAAGTGTCGGGGTTGTCTTGCCTTTACCAATACTAAATTTATTAGTTTCGAGGTCGCCATCATGTAAGACCCAGAGTACTCAAAGGTCTTAAGACTAGGTCTTAATGGCAATACAATATCAATCAAGAAACTAAGATAATAATTAACAATGCGGAATTAAAATTTATTACAAACAGAGACAAATTTAAGTACAAAGCACAAAATATTAACTAGCTTATATCCCAGAGCTCTATCATCAGTCAAATACCAAGGTGTTTAGATCCAGCCAATCCTTTGCCTTTACATGAAAAAGTAATTTAACAACTGGGTAAGCTTAATTGCTTAGTGAGTATGTAGACTTTCACATTTAACATGCAATTATGAACGATGGCTCAAATGCTCATGCACAACTCAGCTCTAATGCTCATGCACTGCACTAGGCTTATGCACATCTCAAATGTCGAAGGGACATCGACTAAAATAATTGTTCTGATGCACGTCTTCGCTCATTTCCCAGTTATAAAACTGTTGTCGCTTTTGAGACTTTAGACAAGTTCATATAGAAGCTTTGGATAATGATAACACCATACACACGCATCAATGTGTGGGGATCAGCCACGTACTGGACTAGCTACCAGTAATTGTTGTATGGGTATCATTAGAATACTCGGCTCTAGCTACCCTCTGTGCTTTCATCATATAAATCAGCACATCATAAGCTTAACAATAACCCAACACTGAGCAATGATGTTGGTGTTAACTAAACAATCGAATGACTAGTCAAAGGATAGAAGTTGGATGAAGAAATGCTCGACTAAACAAATCATAGTAAACATGCTATGACAATATATCAATATGCTCAATTAGATCTGAATGCCAATAAAGACAAGATAATGTAACAAAAGTCTCGGTTCACATAATTTGTAGTTAAATTAAAATCCATAACTCACAGTTAGAGGTCAATTTGCTTTTTGTCTCTTGCTCTTTTGCTCACAACCTGTAGTTGGTTAGAACCACAATCTGACGTATATCAGAGTTATAGATAGCTTGCCACTTTGCTACAGTCTTCTTGGTGTTCTTTAACATGTCTTTTAGCTTCTTGTGTTGCTCAATCTTTTAATTTCCTATAACTTGTTGATTGATGTTGTAATGTTGATGTTAACACAATTTCTATTGAAATTCTTCTAAATCTTTAAAAGATAAGTGAATGTGATAAATGTGTGTTTGCATGTGAGATTTAGAGAGAAAGTCATATTGATAACAATGACCAATTACAATAACCATATACGTGTCTATTTATAAAAGTTTAGTTAATTGGCAATTTGTATCCCTTAACCTTAACTTAAAACATTTAACACATTTAGCCCAAAACTTAATACAATTTTCCTTTCTCTTTAAAATTAATTGCAAACTAAATATAAACAACACATAACTTTATAATGGCTTTTACTAACTTTAATAAAAATTCCAGCTAATCTATAATTAAATTACATTTAGCACCTTAATTATAACTAATTAAGTTCAGGTTGTTACAGCATGGGCTCTACCACGCATAACTTCGTCCTCGAAGTTAGCTATGTTCAAATAAACTAGGATAAATAGACGGAAAGACAACCTAACTCCTGAGTCTGATATGAAGCACTCTATTATTTACATAGATTGAGCACCATCTGTAATTTATGTTATTAGTACTTTATAGGACATTTACATTCTTATTGATGATACTGCAGTCATCAATCACTTGTTAGCATCAAGAATCGTATTCATTTTGGTTAATAACTAAAACAGATGTATTGCCAATCATGAGTTAATGAATGGCTCATCTGATTAACACTGTCTTTATATTGACAGACTTGAAAGAATATGAATTCAATCATTGGATATCTCACCTGTCTTGCGTCTTTCATTCACATAAGACTGTATTAGATATCTCTTTTATCATATATTTATAACTTGATATAACATAAGAAGCTCACTAGTGGTCCTTGATCATCTCAGCTATCATTTAATCAGAGGTACAATCACGGCAAGAATCTATACTCAGATAACAGTCATTAGTTATGGTAGCTTAAGTATATGGCCTTTTGCAGATTGTCTTTCCAAAACTGTAAACGGGACACAACACTTGAGAATTCTATGATTCTTAACACATAGAGTTAGAAGAATCTTTTGGTCATTGTATTATATCATTCACTTTACATATATCTAGCATGTCATAATAAATCTGTTAGCTGCACGGTGTAATCTTTACTTTAGTTTGTTTGAGTTGTAACTCTTCAAGTCTTTAGAATAACATATTAACAGAGAGAGAATCATAGCTAAAGATCCAGTCTTAGTTTTTATTGAAGCACAAAATCATATTGATTCACAGACTAATACAGAAAATGTTCGTATATGATTTCTTTTCTCAATTAAATCATTGATCAAAGAACGACATATTTATGAAGAACACAAAGTAAATTTTCAAATTAAATTTATGGACAAGACATTATAGATTCTCATGATATTAAGGTACTTATACATGTCTCAGTAGAATTTCAAATTAAAGACTTTAACATTGAGTCCTTTGTTGTATAATGACTCTTAGCAGTTCTTTGGAATTTGTACGTTGATCAGTTTCCAATTTAGGAAAATCAACAAATCACTTATGAGTTCAGTAGTAGACTGATAGATCATTGATCTATTAACACGCTTCATGATATATCATTTATATGTATGTCTGATTATATGGAAATATCATAGAATTATAATAGCCATAAATTAATCAGAATCCTATCTTTGTCAATTTCGTACATTAATATTGATAGTTCAAACACATGGTGACAATGATTAAAGGTCATGAGCTATTTTGAATTAAGCTCACACTTAACAACTTTAGCAATTGACTTGTCATTTCTACACTTCTACAGATGCAAGTCTGAACAAACTTTAATAATAGAAATGGAATTGAAATTCAACTGACAATGGAATTAAACATACACTTAATCATATAAGAAACTTAGTATTAATTACCAGTGATGTCGTTTGGTCATTCTGGTATTTCTGGTGTTCCCTCAGCTTCCTTAGTAGTTACATCGAAATCTCGCGCTTTTGTTGTCGATATCATTGTGGTGCTCCATTGGGTCGCTCTACCAATTGATTGTTCCGGGTTAGTAAGTCTATAAAGCTTTGCACAATATTTAGCATAATGTCCATATTCACCATAGTTGTAACACATGTCATTTCTTTCTAGGCACTTGTCACTTCCATGTCTAATATGTTTACAGGTTTAACAAATCACATCTTTAGGTGATAAGAACCCATCCAATGATCAAGATGATGAAGATCTATTAAGGTGAAAGATTGGGCCTATCACAGTTGTAACCATATGGTTTTTGATGCTCGTCTTTAACCTGTAAACATACAAAGCATTTTTCAACATAAGATCCCACATCACGCTTCATCCCGGGCCACCAATACATAGCCTTTAGATCGTGATACATCTTAGTACTCCCAGGGTGATACGAGTACTTGGTATTGTGAGCTTCCTTTAAGATAACATCACGGAAGCCACCAAGCTTGGGAACCTGTATACGGACCTTGAACACTTTTAACCCCTGAGAATTATCTGAAAGCAAATGAACTTGACCAGCAAGGCGCTCAGATTTGAGTGCAGACTCTCAGAGAATTTTCTCTTGCCACCAACGTATATCTCTAACAATAGACGATTGCACTGTAGCATAAGATAGAATGAAGTTCAAGTTCATCTTATGATCTTGATAGACCTTCCGGCTAAGTGCATCGGCCACGACATTAGCCTTGTCAGGATGATACACAATCTCACAATCATAATCTTTGACCAACTCTAGTAGGTTTTGCTGATCAAAGATGTATATTAAGCTTTTGTGATCTGTGAATAGCTCACATTTGGTGCCGTATAAGTAATGCCTCCACAGTTTCAGTGCAAACACAACGGCTGCCAATTCAAGATCATGAGCGGGATACTTCTTCTCGTAATCCCTAAGTTGTCGCGAGGCATAAGCGATTACTTTACCCCTTTGCATTAGAACGCAACCAAGGCCTAAACCTGAAGCATCAATATAGACTAAAGTCATTAGTGCCTTCAGGTAAGGCTAACACTGGGGCACTAGTCAATCGAGCTTTCAATTCTTGAAAGGAATTCTCCTGTTCCTCTTTCCAAGAAAACACCAATTCTTTCGAGAGAGAGAGAGAGAAGTAAGAGGGGCCGCGATCTTAGAAAAATCATGAATAAATTGCTGATAGTACCCGGCCAATCCCAGAAAACTCCTTACTTCAACTGCATTAGAAGATGGTTGCCATGAGCGAACAGCCTCCACTTTCGAAGGATCAACAGATACACCCTCCTCGGAAATATATGTATATACACTTAGGGGACGTTTGGTTCGTGGATTTCCTGGGATTCACTGGGATTTGTAAAATCCTGTGTTTGGTTGCAGATTTCAGTAAGGATTTAAAATCCCAGGATTTCTTAGATCCATTCCTTCTTTGTTATTTAAAAACCTAGCCTCCCCCCTAGGATTTTAAATCCTAATTACCTTGCATTTTTCGGATTAGCAATTATTTAGTTAAAAGATAATGTAGATTCTTTGACAAAATCCTGAGAAATGCAAATGTTGTATAATATAAATCCTTTGAAAAAATGCAAATCCCAGAGAAAAAAAATCTGCGAACCAAACGCCCCCTTCATAGAGTTTAGTTTTCAATTTGTACCTTCTGTAGCCAAAACTTGCATTTAGAGAATTTAGCATAAAGCTTATCTCTGCAAAGAATTTCTAGCATCTGACGGAGGTGTGTAGCATGATCGGATTCTGTCTTGGAACAGATTAGGATATCATCGATGAATACAATAACTGATTTGTCCAACATAGGTCGGCACACTCGGTTCATTAGATCCATAAATGCGGCTGGAGCGTTCATGAGTCCAAAAGGCATCACTAAGAACTCATAATGGTCGTATCGAGTACAGAATGTAGTATTGGGTACATCTTCCTCACGAACCTTCAGCTGATGATACCCAGTTCGTAGATCGATTTGGAAAAATATGAAGCGCCTTGTAGTTGATCGAACAGATCATCTATTTGGGGCAAGGGATATTTATTCTGGACCGTTACTTTGTTCAACTCACGATACTCGATACACATCCTTAACGTTCAGTCCTTCTTTTTAACGAATAGCACCGAGCACCCCAAGGCGAGGAACTCGGTCTAATGAATCCCTTATCCAACAGTTCTTGTAGTTGAGCCATCATCTCTTTCAATTCAGAAGGGGCGAGACGATATGGAGCTCGTGTTACAGGTGCTGCTCCTGGCACTAGATCGATCCTGAACTCAACTTGCCGCTCAGGAGGCAATCCCGACAAGTCATCAGGGAACCCATCGGCGTACTCTTGCACTACGGGAACATCGGACACCTTTGGTTTCTCAGCTTGCACGTCAACCACGTAGGTCAGATAGCTCGTACATTATTGAGACATCGGCGAGCTTTAGCAACTGACATAACTGCCATATGACCTTTACGCCTTTCCCTATAAATGAACACCTTAGCACCACTCGGCAAGGTTAATTGAACGATCCGTTTAGTACATTGGATCACGGCATCATGAGTTGCCAACCAATCCATCCCTACTATAATATCGAACTCTTTCATTTCCATAGGGATTAGATAAATAGAAAAATTATGCTAATCTAGAATAAGCTGAAAGTTATTATAAACAATTTCCACAGTCATAGACTGGCCATTAGCAATCTCCACATCAACAAAAAATGGTAGTAAAGCAGGTGCAACAGCTAGTTTATGCACGAAGGAATTAGAAATAAAAGATAAGTTGGCACTAAAATCAAATAACACTTTAGCAGGTACTGAGTTTAAAATAAATGTACCCATAACCACATTTGGTGCTTCTATAGCTTCATTTGTCGTCATTTGAAAGGCACGGCCTCTAGCTCTCGAGGATTCGTCCCGCTTTGATTGGGAGGGAGCGCCCGAACGTGAAGGCTTATTAACTAAAGCCTTGCTTTCCTCCGGAGCTTGCGTTGCTCATAATTTGCTCACATGTCCGGGGCGACCACATTTAAGGAAATTATCATATCTTCGGGGACATTTAGGACGGATATGCCCCAGCTTCCCACAACAATGACAGACAATATTAGTCATATTACATGGCCCCTGATGCGAAAGCATATAAGCATCACATGGTTTCTTCCCTTCAGAATGGGAAGGTCGATACTGTGATTGAGATTGAGAGACAGAAGATGCAGGAATCTTGAACTTTAAAGAAGCCTGTGACTGAGGCTCAGAATCAGTCAGTGCCCACATTAGGCTTCTTCATGTAGAAGGAAGAAGACTGACGGTTGGAAGTATGAGATTTGTCATGCTTAAACTTTTTGGAAGGCGGTGCTTGAGGTTCAACACGTGATACCTCAAACTCTCGCGACAATGCAAACTCCACAGCCTCATCATAAGTCTTGAACCTTCAGTTCTTGACAAACTCGCGGATCTCCTGACGAAGCCTTTCAACGAAGTATTCAATCTTATGCTTTTCAACGGCAATAAGACTTTGGGTGAATTGGGACTTCGTATTGAATTCCCATATATAGTCACTAACACTGAGCGACCCTTGTTGTAGCTTGACAAACTCCATCCTCAGCTTCTGGAGTGATACGGTGGGACAAAATCGTCGATTGAAGCGAGTCTTGAACTACTCCCAAGTCATAGTGTCTACCATATCAACACCTATGGTAGTTACTACTTCATCCCACCATTGTGTTGCGGCTTCCTTCAATTTGTTGGAAGTATGTTTGACTTTGTCTTTATCATCAACCTTAGCTACCCAGAACAATCGTTTCATTTCCTTGATCCAATCGTTGGCAGCGGTTGGATCAATTTTCCCCACAAAAGCTAGAGGACAACAGCTAGTGAAGTCTTTGTAGTTAAGACTTCAGTCCTTCCTTTATGACCTGGACTTTCTTCCTCTCAGTCGAGGTCTGACTCAAGGCAGTTTTGAATGCCTAAAATTGGTTAGCCAACAACTCCTCAAAGTGTTTGGATTGGCTCCCCAATAGTTCAGAATCTTTATCAAGAACCCGGAGTTCACGTTCATTGAACTCTTTGCCAGAGGAATGTTCATCTTCCTCTTCCTCATAGTCTGGATTAACCTCCACATTGGGGTTTGGTTCAGAACGATCAGCCATCAAGCTGTATAGTATTAAGCACATCACAAGCATTAGTTATACAATAGTATTCTTATTACTTAAACTCGTACCCGACCTAGGCTAAATTATAACTTAACCTATGTCATAATATAGTTGCCTAGGCGATCAATACAAGCAATCGAAACCGAGCTCATAGTAGAGTATCGTCGACTATACTCATGCAATGAACATCGACTCTGATACCAAACTGAAACACATATTTCAACACTATAATAATTAATGGGATTATATTAGATTAACGATAATTAACTTGGTTTTAAGGAAATTCAGGCATGACTTGTTCGCACGGAGTCAATATCCCTGTTTGGTTATAAACTGGAATTTGAAATGTAAAATTTTACAAAATACTTCTAAGTAATTTATATTCACTATCATCAACCCAAAAAGGCATTAAGTAATTATGCAACCACGTTGGATCGTGTTGGTAGACAAACTACCCCAAAAATTTCCCACTATTATGCATTAAGCTTTTACCAAAAGTCTTGACTTTAGTCTGGCCAATTATGCTTTAGGCCCCGAACCGACTATGCTTTTTCCTTTACTAAACCTCCTGTAACACATGAAATGTGAGAGAGGTTAGCAAATAAATTTTGCTAATGAGTTACTAGATCGATAAGGCGTGCAAAACATACAACATGTAATGATATTAAAATGGTTATAAAATGACAGGTGCAAACTCTTTTAATAAAAATGGTGTGAGAATAACCCACTAAGGTGCATAGGTCGCGAACATAGCCCGCTAACCCGCCGTTGTCAGTCGGATTAGAACCGAGTTTGTACAACTCCAACCGACGCCCGAAGTCCGGCCACCTACTCCGTAAGCTTCCGGAAGTAGGATTTTATACGCACAAACATGTCGTAAGGCGCTTAATAATAATAATAATAATAATAATAATAATAATAATAATAATAATAATAATAATAATAATAATAATAATAATAATAATAATAATATGGACGTCCAGTGAGGCCAAATAAATGAGCATAGTTCACAATGGGTTAATCAAGCATAACATGAAGGTTAATATATGAAATGAGTGGTATCAAATAAGGTTTGCTGGCCATAGGCCATGATCATGTAATGAAATACCAACCAGTACAATGCATCGTATAAAAGAATGATGCCCAATAGTATGCACAATGTCATAGTTAAAATAAACATGTAATTATGCATGCAACACACATATCAATACTAGAACTCACAGAATTAGGCTAAGAATAGCCTTTAAGTCGTGCAATCGCCAATAAGCCTCTTAATGCCCCAAATCGATAACCGGCATTCCTTTCGAATCCAAATCAAATAATTATATTCAAATCATTCTTAAGCTTATAATAACATATCATAAGGTTTGGAAGTCATTTGAAGTGTTTAAGCGTTTTCGTTTTAAGTTTCCGAATTTACTTACACCGTTGCGCCTCTTTTTGAGTTTTATAGACTTTTCGGCGATATTAATGTTAGTTTTGGTGTTATATAAGTATTGGATTTTTACATAATGTTAGAGTATCATTATAGGGCTTAAAACAAGTGTTTTGGGTGTACAGGGGCTCGACTCGACGAGTCAATACTTTCTGGAAATCGAATTCCACCTTTTTACACACCAACTCGACGAGTAGAATGGGGTGACTCGCTGAGTCAGCGTAACCTGCACCCCAAATTGACGTTTTTGTTGCTCCGACTCGTAACCTTGCATATATTTGCTACTATAAACATATATACATATATTTACATACATTTAACATGAATTTAATCCTTTTGTTCTTTCCATCCTTTTTCCATTAACTCAACTAAATCGAATCTCAATGTTTTCTAATTTTCTTTGATTTCTTGTATTTATATGTATTCAGAATCATACAACACCAACTAATCACCATTAAAATTCTTTGAAATATCATCTTTCAATTCACCCCCACTTAACTACAATTCCTTTGTTATGGAGAAAGGAGGGGAAGAAGAATGCATACATACATACATACATACATACATACATACATACATACATACATACATACATACATACATACATACATACATACATACATACATACATACATACATACATACATACATACATACATACATACATACATATATGATTACCTTGTGATTTCAGGGATTAATTACCCAAAACTTGTGGATTTTCTTGGCCAACTTGAAGAAAATATCCTGCCCTAGATTGGTCTTGTAGGAGAATGTGTGCAGAAAATGAGATAGAAAAGAGGAAGAATTGGAAACAGTAGCACTGATTGGGGGAGTTGATGACCCTCAATTGGTCATCTATTTACACAACACCCCCTTTACATTTTCCTTTTCTAAAATTAACCAGTAGCATCTCTTTTTCCTCTTCATTTTAATTCCATAGGTGCTTAAGAGACTTGTATTGTGAGCTTAAAGTCTTAGTTCCATATGGGTTATCAATGTACAAGTCTTAAAGTATAAATAACAAGCAGGCTAAGCTTATGGCTAAAATTGGTGTTCTAATCATGATTAAACAACTAAACGAAATTCATTTAGTGCTTTAATTAATTATAATTAGTACCTTGAATTTAAGGATGTTATGTGAAATGTCAAGAAGGCCCTTTTGATAAGTAGTTTTGCTTATTTGATCGCTTATCGTCATAGATATTGATACTTATCTAGATGGTTGGTTTTCCTTATATTTTCGTCTATAAATAGTGACCAAGGTTCTCACTTGTAATCATCCTTCATTTGAGTAATTTTCTGAGTTTTAACTCTTATTGTTCCTCACAAACTTTTAGAACTTATCAAGTGTTCTAGCTTGTGGCGTTCGAAACTTATCAATCAACTTGGTGGGGTTTGTTGTGGCATTTTCTTATACCAAGGTTCTTGCCTCATTATAGGCAACGGGTCACTGTCTCACAATCTATACCAAGGTCCTTGCCTCGTTTATAGGCAACGGGTCGCGGTTCTATCCATTTCTCATAATAACATCTAATAAAATGATCGGGCAACTCCTGATCAATCTCATATTCATCGGGTGAGATCACATCACTAGGGTTGCAGCGTCCATTGTGAAATTTCCTACAACATTTACACTGTCGTATTTCCGACTGTATGGAATAGGCTCTAGTCTTCTGAGGCGTAGAAGATGCTCGTGACTATTGTTGACTGGACTTTGATGAACTGAAGAATCTGCTGAATTTTTGTTTCTTTGGTGGAGATGGACAAGTTGGACTTATAGCCATCATAACGGGTTCACAACTAAGATCTGTGAATTCCTGCTCCACCATTCTTGTTTCTTCCACTATACTGAGATACGTCTTGAACTTTATGCTACTCAATTATTTTCTATACATTGGATTTAACAGTCTTAATTCCTTGTTTTAGCTGCATCAATTGCATCTCAAGTTTGTCTTGTTTGTCAACTGGGCAGTATTTGGCGTTGAACATTGCCAAGAATTTCTCCCAATCAGTACTTTAGTTACTTGTTCACCATAAATGCTTATTTGTGTCTTCCACTAGGCTCTAGCAGCTCCCACAAACAATGTCGTAGCGGACTTAACCTCATTGTTTTCCATACATTCTGAGATACTGAAGATTTCTTCAATATAACTTACCCAGTCTAAGGTTTGAATAAGTTTCATTGTACCTTCAAATGTTATGGCACCACTTGCTTTGAAGTTTTTGAATCTACGGCCTTTTGGTTGTTCAATTTGTTGATTGACATGTACATTATCAGAATCAGATTCAGTTGATTGTTCAGTTTGCTTTTTTTTTATGTTTGCTTCTCTTTTCATCTTTCATCATTGCTTCAATTTGGTCTAACATAAACTTGTTTTGTTGTTCATTATTCTGGGTTATTAGTTGTTGCATCATTCCCAGGACTTGCTTTGGGGTCATACCACTTGATGGTCCACCTTCTCCTAACATAGCTCAGAAATACAAATCACTAAATATTTAGCTCATTAGTCTAGCATATTATACCCTTTCATGCCCCGTCCTACTAGTCTCTTAAAACGTATCTTAGTTCCAGCCATCCAGTCAGGGTCGGATGTACATGTCAAGAAGAGGGGGGGAAAGCCCCAAATGGTTTGGTTATAATCTCCAAACTCATATATATTTTTAAGCTAAGTTATTGTAATTATTTTATCCATTTAGGTACATGTCCCCAACTCATTTAGATGAAGGCCCTCAGCCCAACAGTGAAAGAAAAGAAATCAATATTAAATTAAAGAAAAGACTCATGAAAAAGGTCATCCATTTACAAATTTTTTAATCCAATAGCATGAGATATGTTATTGTTTTACCATTATTTGTGAAGATTTATTATTTGATTAAATTCTTATGATTTTTTAGTTGGTTCTTAGGATTTGTTGTTTGTTTAAAATTTTATGCTTTTTTAGTTGATTAAAAGCTGTTTCGATTATAATTAATTAAATTGGTTGAAAATTGATAATCGAGATCCGACAATTTGTGGATCCTCGTAATGAGAATGATGAGCAATCCTAGAGTCCTATACACTATGCCCCCAATGTAAGGATTTTCTGGATCCGCCACTGCATCCAGTCATGATTGATACTATAGCATTGCACAAGTTTAAGATAATGTATTACACATAATACAATGATTCACTCAAACTAATTGATCTGATACCATAACTGTAAGACCTAGATTTCTCAAAGGTCTTAAGACTAGGTCCTAGTGGCAATGCAATATCAATCAAGAAACTAAGATCATAAATAACAATGCAAAATTAAAATTTATTACAAACAGAGACAAGATTAAGTATAAAGGTACGAACTTCTAGTCTATTACATCAAAGCACAAAATAAAACTAGCCCAGTATCCCAGAGCTCTATCATCAGTCAAATACCAAGGTGTTGAAACAGATTCTAATTCACTTCAAGCTCTTTCACAGTCCTGACCTATGAACTAGGTCCAACTAATCCTTTTCCTTTACCTGAAAAAATAATGCAACAACGGGGTAAGCTTGATTGCTTAGTGAGTATGTAGACTTTCACATTTAACACACAATTATGAACGCGGGCTCAAATTTTCATGCACTGCACTCGGCTCATGCAAAACTCAGCTCTATTGCTCATGCACTGCACTAGGATTATGCACAGCTCAAATCTCGACGGGAAATTGGCCAAAATAGTTTATAAAACTGTTGTTGCTTTTGAGTCTTTAGACATATTTATGTAGAAGCTCTGGATAATGATAACACCTGACACACACATCAATGTGTTGGGATCAACCACGCACTGGGCTGACTACCAGTAATTATCGTACGGGTTTCATCAAAATGCAGCTCTAGCTACCCTGTGTGCTTTCATCATGTAAATCAGCATATCATAAGCTTAACAATAACCTAGCACTGAGCAATAATGTTGGTGCTAAGCTTAACAATCGAATGACTGGTCAAAGAGTATAAGATAGAAGAAGAAATGCTCGGCTCAACAAATCATAGTAAACATGTATTGACAATATATCAATATGCTAGATAGGATCTGAATGCCAATAAAGTTAAGATAATGCAACAAGTCTCAATTCACATAATTTGCAGTTAAAGTAAAATCTACAACTTACAGTTACTAGTTAATTTGCTTTCTAGCTTTGGCTCTATTGCTCACAATCTGTAGTGGGTTAGAACCACTATATGGACTTATATCAGACTTATAGATAGCTTGCCACTTTGCTACAACCTTCACTGGTACTCTTTAATATGCCTTTTAGCTTCTTGTGTTGCTCAATCTTTTAAATTCGTAACTTGTTGTTGACTTATAACATTTAACACATTTAGCCCAAAACTTAATATCATTTTCCTTTCTCTTAAAAATAACTTGCTAACTAAATATAATCATCACATAAGTTTATAATGACTTTTACCAACTTTAATGAAAATTACATTGCCAATCTGTAATTATAATCACATTTAGCGCCTTAATTATTAGCTAATTAAGTTCAGGTTGTTACACTTCATCAAGTCTAGGAGTCAACCAAAACAAAGGCCAAGGGTCGAGTCTAAAAAGCCTCAAGGTCAAGGCCTAACAAAAGGCCCACCTAGGCCGAGATTTAGTCTCGGACCGTGCAGCACACCGAGACTTAATGTCTCTCCATTCATCTTTCCTTTTCCAAATTGGTTCCCATTTTTGCTATATTCACTCAATTATACCATAAATAATCACATGCATAAGATTAAATTCAAGTTTTACACATGTGTCATGCTTCAATTTTGATGTTATTTTGATGAATCATGTGTGATATGTTTCCGTGTATCGACTAACACACAGTAACACACACATATGATAATTTAATGAAATTGAACATAATTTACCTCAATTTTCTTCTACAATCTTGATGGTTGATATAAATGGAACACTTTCAAGCAAAAAATCTTGTATTTTCATCAAGAATTGAGGTTGATTTCTTAGAGAGAAGATGTAGAATTTTAGAGAGAGCGCTTTGATCGATTGTTAATGAAATGGTTGAGGCAGGAAGTGTATAAATAAATCATTAGATGGATAAATACGTGTTTAATATATAGAAATATAGAAAATTGACGGTTTGCACCACTTAACCTTAACTTTAGTTAAATAACATAGATAACCCTTAATAATAACTTATATTAATTCAACATTAAATTACATTACTACATTAAGAGACAAAATTATGTTAAGCTAGTCAACGGATGTTACAGATCAAACAAGTATCAAACAGCCCCATCATCAAATTTGTTTTTTTTTAATTCTATGGTTTAATTAGGGTTCAGTTTTACATGTCTTTATAAAGACAAAATGGTATCCAAACTGAAACAATACTTGAATATCTAGTTCGGTCTCAATTTCATATCTTTAAATTACAATTTTCGTCTCTGTGGTTATATCAAAATTATGATTATCGTCCTTTTCACTAAAAAATTACAATTACAATACTTATGGTTAGAGTTTTGTTTTGCTTTTGGTCTCTTTCTCCAATAATTTTTTATAAATGACGATTTTACCCTTTCATTTTATTTCATTCTTGATCCCTAATCAAAATATTTCATTTTCTTAATGATTCATTATTTTTTAATTATTTATTTAATATATCATCTTATTATTACTATTAAAATTTAACCGAAATAATAAAATATTTAATATTTTTTATTTTCATTATTTATTTGACACTATTATTACTATTATTATTTTGTTATGGTTTAAGTATTTATGTGTATAAGTAGTAGTAATCGAAAATAACTTGTATATGACTAAATTTAAATTATTGTATTGTTGTTAATTATTGTTATTAATATTAGTGTCATTGTTTTTACATAAAAAAACTTTAAATATATACCGAACTATCTACATTTTACTGTTTAAAAGTGTATTTATTTATTTTGATAATTTTCATTTAATAGTTTTTAACTATTTATACATTTAATTTATTTATCTTTTGTGTCTACTTTATATTACTCTATATAAATACTTATAAATTTAGTCTTTTTTTTGTCTAAATTTATACATATATGTATTAATTTTTATATTTTAATTTTAATTTTTTATATTCCTATAAACATTATATGTTCAATGTAATTTTAACTTAACGAAATATATTATTTGACGTGTAATCCATTCTAATTTATTTAATTCATAAAGTTAATATTCATATAAATTATAAATGTTCAATGTATTAATCCATTAACCATAACAAAAACTTCATACGAAGTTATAACAAAATTTAACATATAAAATTTTTTATATACACATAAATATTTTAGTAAAAAAAATTATATATTTCATTAAAGTGTTTTATATGTGTGTGTATTCTAAAATAAATCAAAATGTATTCACTTAACAAAATAAATAAATTAAAGATGAGTAAGTAATAATAATAATAATACAATCCATATATATAAAAGTTATTTTAATTTTAATTCTTGTAATAATTAATAAAAAAAGAAAATATCAAATAAATAAACAAATAATAATAATAATAATAATAATAATAATAATAATAATAATAATAATAATAATAATAATAATAGACAATATATTGAGATAATAATACTTTAGTTATATTGTAACAATAAGAAAAATAATAAATATCAAATAAATAATAATAAAATAAAATAATTAAAATAATATAGAAAAGAAAATAATTAGTCAGGGATAAAAACTGAAACAAAGTTAGGGGCAAACTGGTCATTTTAAAAAAATTAATTGGTCAAAGGTCTAAAATCGTAACAAAATGATAACCATATGTATTAAAATTATAAATTTAACGTGAAAAGGACCGTAACCATAGTTTATATATAACCACAGTGACCAAAATTGTAATTTACCTTGAAAACTTTTTTGGGATGGTTTGGTTTTAGACGATTACAAACTTTGTTGTTTAATTCCTCTTATTTCCAATACTCTATGCTTAATTCTCTGTACCAAACATAATGTTAAAGTAAAAGAAAAATTGACGGACCAAATATGATAGCCAACCATGTATGGAGGGACCAAATTTGTAACTTTTACTCAACTATAAAATTATAATTATAAAAATAATATAAAATAAACCACTAGAAAGGATGAGGAACACATGGCTGGTCCATAAAATTTGTTGCTCAAAAAAGCCCCTGAAATCAATACCCACATTCCGGTCACTTCCCTATGATTTCCCTCGCGAACACATGTATGATGATTTCTGATTCACCTCACATCTTTCTAAAACCCCCAAATCGCCATTTTTTATGCAATCACATCAAGAAAATCCAATTCACCACTTTCAAATCACGCGTAACGAGGATCAAAGCCACCATTGATGAAAAAGAGCAGAATTCTCCTGCATCTGTAGTTCTTCAAGAAGAAGATGAAGTACAATCAACACCCACTAAGGTATGTAAGTGATATTTAAATGGGTTTTGCCGTTTTGGAGCAATTTTGGAAATTCAAAATCAGGAAAGAATGCAGTTGTTTTCGGGATTTCTGTCGAATTTTAGTAATTTCTGTTCATGTTTTCGATCAATTGTTAATAACCCTTCAGAGATATTGTTCGTAATTCTTATTAAAGAGTTCAGGATTGTATTCATTCATGCAATCAAACACACTAATCTTGCTTCATTCACAAAATCAAACACACAAATCTTGCTCAAATGAAATTTGAAGAAAACTTGTAATTTTTATCATTATTGTGTCCAGTGATGTTGGGTGTATGGAACAGTGTTTTGGATATATGGGTTGTGAAATGTGGTAACGAGGTCATCTAATCATCATTATTAATAGTTATGAGTGACAAATTAACTCAAACATAGATTTTGATTAACTCAAAAGAGCAAATAACTTTTTTTTTCCTTCTTATTACAACAATTTCGCAAATTGTGTCCCTAATAAAGGAACCTACCCTTTATTTATTTTCGATTATAGCATTTAATTGGTAAACAACAAAAGTTACCTGGTAAAAAAGGTTAGACATAAGGTTTATTGTTTGAAATACAACTTACTTTTTATTTTTTTTCTTGTTGGGCCAATCAGTATTATTTTTTTATTATTTAATATATTGTTTAAAGTAATAATTTACTTGTTGTTTACCGATTAAATGTTATAATCGAGAGTAAACCAAGAGTTGATTTCATTATTTGGGATAAAATTTACGAGAGAAAAATTGCTTGCTATTTTGAGCAATTCCCCCAAGTTTTAAACACATTTAAATAAATTCAAAAGCCTATGAATTTCATTCCACCAGCCAAAACATGGGCTAACGTGTGAGATACTTTGAAATATCAAGTTGGGTAACTTCTGTTGAAAAAACAGATTAACTGATGTTGCTGGTGTGTGTGTGCAGCAGACACAAGAATATATGTATATATGTATTCAGGAAAATTCTTCTTCTCTTATATTATTTCATATAATCTGGACTGAATTTATAGAGAAAACATAAAAGAACTTGGAGGGTTTTCTTAACTACTAATATAAATTCAAAGCAAACAAAGAGACTACCACATTAATCATTTCCTTTTCACTATCCTTAACTGACAAGTAGCTTTCAAAGCTTTCAATGAACTCATTACTCTTTTGACTTGAGTTTAATTCCAACAAATTCCTCCCTTAAACTCAAGTCCCTTTTGTCTTTCATTCCCATCATTAGCTTGTAATTATTGAATAACCCTGCTGGAAGCGGTTTTGTAAAAATATCAGCAACTTGATCTTGACTTGCAACATAAGTGAGCGACACCTCTCCATGCTTTATTTGATCACGAATAAAATGGAACCGAACATCTATATGCTTGCTTCTTTCATGGTGAACCGGGTTTTTTGCTAGTTTTATTGCTGACAGGTTGTCAACAAATACTTGTGTCGGCCCTTTGAGCTTCATTTTTAGCTCTTGCATTAGTTTCCTTAGCCAAATTGCATGGCAAACTGACCATGCAGCTGCTACATATTCTGCTTCACACGTAGACAATGCTACTATTGGCTGTTTCTTTGAAGCCCAAGTAAATGCTGAATCTCCCATAAAGAACACATAACCGGATGTACTTTTTCGGTCATCAATGTCTCCATGCCAGTCACTATCTGAGTACCCCTTGAGATCATACTGTTGTGCACCAGAGTAGTATAAGCCCAACGATTCAGTTCCCTTTAAATATCGTAGGACTCTTTTCATTGCCTTCCAGTGAGCATATCTTGGATCTTCCATAAAGCGACTAAGTACTCCAACACTAAAAGAAATGTCAGGCCTTGTGGAAGTGAGGTAACGTAAGCTTCCTACCAGACTCCGATACTTGTTCGCATCTACTGGATTTCCTCCCTCAAACTTAGAAAGTTTACTACCAGGCTCCATTGGTGTGGGAACAGGATTACAATTTGTCATATTGTTTCGTTTTAGGATCTCCTTAACGTATGCTTCCTGTGACACAAAAATCCCAGAACCTTCTTGTTTGACTTCTAGCCCCAGGAAATACTTCATTAGCCCCAAATCAGTCATCTCGAACTCCTGAATCATAGATTGCTTGAACTGGCTAATCATATTCTCATCATTACTCATAAAAATGAGATCATCAACATATAGAGCAACAAGTAGTAGTGTGTTTTTAACACATTTCACATACACTGCATGCTCGTATGGACACTGTACAAACCCCATATTCTTCAAAAACGAATCAATACGCATGTTCCACGCTCGAGGTGCTTGCTTTAACCCGTACAAAGCTTTCTTCAACTTCAATACCTTAGCCTCATTTCCTATTTGAACATAACCAGATGGTTGTTCTAAATAAACTTCTTCCTCTAGCGAGCCGTTCAAGAAAGCGGATTTTACATCCATCTGATGAATCTCCCACTTGTATTGTGCTGCAAATGAGATTAGAAGTCGGATTGTCTCCATTCTTGCAACCGGAGCAAAAATCTCATCATAGTCTACCCCTGCTTTCTGTCGGTATCCTTTCGCGACAAGTCGTGCCTTGTACCGGTCAATTTTTCCTGCAGCGTTCATTTTCTTTTTATAAACCCATTTTACTCCTATGGGTTCATGTCCCTCCGGTAGTTCTACCAACTCCCATGTCTCATTCTTTTCAATTGCACTGATTTCTTCATCCATTGCAACTTTCCAATTTTGATCTCTAACAGCCTCTTGAAAACTAATATTTTCTGCATCTGCTAACAGACAAACAAAATGCATTTCACTGGTGGAGTCATAAAGGTCTTGCAGAGTTCTAACCTTTTGGTGTCTCGGCTCATCACCGGTATCAATTGCTTCATTTTCTGGAATTGTTTGTGGGTCAACGGCACCAGCAACGCTACCACGAACAGGTAGTTCGAACTTTACAGCTTCATCCACCGATACATTCTGATTTGACCAGTCCCATTCATTTTCTTCATCAACGTACACGTCTCTACTGACCGTCACTTTCTTTTCAATTGGATCATACAACTTATAAGCCTTTGTTCTCTCATCATATCCAATAAAAATAAATCGCTTACTTTTGTCATCGAGTTTCTTTCTTTTGTTCCCAGGTACGAGAGCATACACCACACTTCCAAAAATTCTGAAATGAGACACAGTAGGCTTCATTCCGCTCCAAGCTTCTTGTGGTGTTTTATCTAACAACTTAGAATGGGGACATCTATTTTGAATATAAACCGCACATTGAGTTGCTTCTGCCTAGAATTCTTTTGGCATGTTTTTGCTTTTTAACATTGAGCGAACCATGTCTAGAACTGTTCTGTTCTTTCTTTCTGCTATGCCATTTTGTTGGGGCGAGTAAGGCGATGTCAAAAATCTTTTGATTCCTTCGTCCGCACAAAACTTCATAAAGGCACTAGACATGTACTCTCCTCCTCTATCAGTTCGCAAAGCTTTAATGTAGAATCCTGTTGCCTTTTCTACCAAGACCTTGAATCTTTTAAACACCTCAAAAGCCTCTGACTTTTCTGCCAAAAAATACACCCATGTTTTTCTTGTAAAATCATCAAGGAAAGTCATGAAATACCTTTTTCCTCCAAATGAAGCTGGTGTTATCGGTCCACACAGGTCACTATGAACAAGCTCTAGTGGCATCTTTGCATGATATTCAGCTTCTTTTGGAAATGGACTTCTAGTTTGCTTTCCGATAACACAACTTTCACAAAACGTTTTTTGGTAACCCAAGTTGGGCAAACCATGGACCATGTCTCCTCTTATCAACTCGTGTAATCTACCAAAGCTTAAATGTCCAAACCGTAAGTGCCATAACGACCCTTTGTCCTTCGATTCAATTTTCAAGCATGTTCCATTCATGTTACTAAGATGGAGTTTGTACGTGCGATTCTTACACATCTCTACACGTGCAACCAGTCTGCCTTCTTTGTCTTTCAACTGCATCATTCGTTCCTTCATAAACACCAAGTACCCTTTCTCCGTTAATTGTCCCAGACTTAGTATGTCACTTTTCATTTCTGGAACATAATACACATCTTCAATTCTGCTCTCCTTTCCATTGTTAAAAAAACAGATTTTTCCATGGCCCTTCACTTGTACCTTCGATTGATCTCCAAACGAGACATAACTATCTGAAACTTCCTCCATTTCTACAAACATTTTTTTCTGTCCAGACATGTGATTACTTGCCCCAGAATCTAGGTACCAGATTGTTTCAGATTCTGAATTTGTTTCGTCATGGGCCATCAACAACACACCTTGCTCCTCGACTTCTTCTTCGGTTGTTAAGTTTGCATTATGATCTATCTTTCTAGAGGCTCTACAATCTCTCGCATAGTGCCCACTTCTCCCACAATTATAACAATCTATTCTTTGGCGGTATGCATCACGTCCGCCTCTGCCACGGCCACGACCTCTTCCTCGCCAGACTAATTGGTACTGCGGCGTAGTTTGCTCCCTTTCATTTCGTTCATGGTGACTATTTTCTCTTCCTCGTCCTCTACCACGGTATCCTCCAGAATTTCCAAATTTACCTCAATTACTATTGTGAGCATACATTGCCTTGTCATCCTTTATGGTTACCTTCGACTTTAGCACCTCTTCAAGAGGCTCTTGTTTCTTTTTCTTCTTTCTTTGCTCATGGGCTTCCAATGATCCTGCTAACTCTTCAATTGTCAAATCTCGTAGGACTTTACATTCCTCGATTGCACACACAACGTTTTCGAAATTATCAGTCAATGACCTTAAAATTTTCTCTATCACTCTTGTCTCCGTAAGAGTTTCTCCGTTACGTCGTAGTTGATTTACCACAACCTGGACTCGCGTGATATAATCTGAAATAGCTTCAGACTCCTTCATTTTCATAGATTCTAACTCTCCACGTAGAGTCTGGAGACGCACCTGTTTTACCTTCTCAGCACCTTTGCACCCCAACTCAAGTATCTCCCATGCCTCCTTTGTTGTTGTTGCGCTTGCAATCTTCTCAAATCCAGACTCATCCACCGATTGAAACAGAAGATAAAGAGCCATCTTATCCTTCATTCTTTTTCTTTTAGTACCTTTGTCTGATTAGCAGTCAAGGCACCAAGTTCTTCAACAGTGGGTTCTTCAAAACCTGATGTAATACACTCCCATGCATCTTGAGCTCCCAACAACGCTTTCATCTGAATACTCCAATTATCATAATTAGATTTTGTGAGCTTTGGAAGAGAGACATGACCCAACGAGGTGCTGTTGTTCATTCTGCTTGCTTGCTAGCTCTGATACCAATTTGTTGAAAAAACAGATTAACTGGTGTTGCTGGTGTGTGTGTGCAGCAGACACAAGAATATATGTATATATGTATTCAGGAAAATTCTTCTTCTCTTATATTATTTCATATAATCTGGACTGAATTTATAGAGAAAACATAAAAGAACTTGGAGGGTTTTCTTAACTACTAATATAAATTCAAAGCAAACAAAGAGACTACCACATTAATCATTTCCTTTTCACTATCCTTAACTGACAAGTAGCTTTCAAAGCTTTCAATGAACTCATTACTCTTTTGACTTGAGTTTAATTCCAACAACTTCAAACTGGGCAAATGTTGGCTTGGTTCCTCCCTTAAAAGAAATGAAATGGAGGTCCGAAGAATATTTCGGGAAGTTTTCGAATCTGAATCTAGTTGAATTGGGATGTAATAGATTTTATCTTGAATCCCAAACTCAATCTCGAAGTCTTGGTTAAGTGGAATTCTTTTGTTGTTTGAACCTATGAAATAGTTGAAACATGACAAATGCACAAAGAAATTAAAGTACATACGTAAAGTGTGTTATCTTTGTTTGTAATTTTTCCATTTTATTATTATGTTTTTTGTAAATCATGTAATATTGAGGATCTTGTTCAAAAGCACGCTATTTTTAGCAGTAATTCCATTACGTCCGTTATAATTATGCATTTTGGATGAACGTGTTACATAATTGGAACGGCTAATTGCATAAAAATGTAACATGGTTGCCGGTTGGTATCAATTTCTATGTTAGGTTACAAACTAAGTTTGTTAAAAGGTAAAATACTCATAAGATTTTTTAAAAAAGGAAATTTCATGGTTTTAATGATGGTTTTGACATTTTTAACAACCCTTTTTAGTGATATTTATTCATTCAAATGACGAAAAGTACTCTTTCCAATATGTTTTTATAAGTAGGTTATCTTTCTACGAAGACAAATTTAGTTCATTAAACGAATAGAAATCGACTCTTATCATGTTACCTGTTCATGCAATTATCCCTATTTAGATTGTTCTTTGTAAATGATCCATTGTCTATTCAAAAATAGTATTTTAGAGAAAACTAATCACATACTTTTTTATATATATTGTGTTTCTATATTATTTGCTAGATTATATTTGCATGCTTCCTTCGTTTGTTTTCTAAGGTTGTGTTTGCAATCATGAATGATATAAACGGGTTTTGTTTAGTTTTATGGTGTTCATGACAGGTTATGTCGAATAAATTATAATGTTATATAATGTTTGTTTAGGAAGTCAAAGAGAGCATACAACTACTAAAGAAAGCCGCAAAGACTAGAAATGTCGCAGCTACAGAGATTCTATCGGCCTTCAAATTGCTCGAGAAGGCTAAATTGGATCCTTCAAAGTTTTGTGATACTCTTTGTGGATCCAAATCCCCTGGAAGAACTTGGATGCTTGTATTTACTGCCGAGGTTAATAATCAATTCATTTTGTTGTTTTTGTTGTTTTTATCCGTGTTTTAGACTTCTAAATGAAGCTTAATTTTCAACAGAAACGAATGAGAAGTGGCAAATACTTTCCTATTACCGCAGTTCAGAGATTTGATGCAGCGGTAAACATCCCAACTATCTAATATTCTCAACGATAATCACTCTAGAAAAATGAAATCCCATTTGAAGAATCTATTTACTTGTTAAATTCATAAACGGGTGAAATGCACGTAAAAGAAACATACTTTCATGCAGTCAATTACATTCTAAGAAGCGTAATTTTCAAGAATTCCATGCATCTGTTTGGGAGTGTGATTGAGCCGAACTCGCAATTGAAACTCGTAGCTCATAGCTTGAGTCGAGCTCAATCAAGTCTAAATTTTCAAGCTTGAACATGAGCTCGATTATTGTATTTATACACTCGAGCTTGACTTGACTCAGTAGTTCATTAAAAAGTAGTTAAAACATATATCACGATGGCTTAATAACTCGACTATACAAGGCTCAACTCGACTTAATTTGACCCATTAATCAATTTATTTTTATTATTATTATTAGGGTAAATTACAAATTTCGTCCTTGTGCTTATACAATAATTATGGTTATCGTTCTTTTCATCATGAATTTACAATTTACATTACTTATAGTTGGCGTTTTATAATGTTTTTGGTCATTTTCTCCGATATTTATTTAGAAATGTCGATTCCCTTTCATTATCTTTCAGTTTTGGTCCTTAATTAAATATTTCTTTTTATTTCATTTTATTAATGGTTTTTTATTCTTTTATTGTTAATATATTATATTGTCTTATCAGTACAATTAAAATTTAACTTAAGTAATCGATTATTTGATATGTTGTATTTTTATTATATTGTTTTATTAAAACTTAACTGAAGTTATAAATTATTATTACAGGTTAAGTACTTGAATGACTAAGTAGTAGTAATTGAAACTAACTTGTATATGACTAAATAATGTTGTATTTTTGTTAGTTGCCGTTATTAATACTTTTATTATTATTCTTACATATGAATTTTAAATATATATGGAACTATTTATATATTTATTTCCTAAAATGTATAAATTTATTTTATTGCTTTTCATCTATAAAGTTTATAACTATTTAAATTTACTAATTCATTACGTTTTGATTTATGTTTGCTAATTTATTATTTTTTATTTAAATATTTTGTTACTCTAATATGTTTTTATTTAAATTTATTATTTTATTTGTTTAGATTCAATTATTTTGTATGTCAGTATCTTTTGATTTCAATTTATTATTTCATTTGTTTTGATTTAAATTTTTGCTACGTTAATAATTAAGTAAAAATTAACAAAATATTTAAGTGTAAACGTATAAAACATACTTTGATTTAAGTGACTATGGTATTTTAGTCTTTTTGATTTACAATTTTGTACATTAATATATTTTATCCGTTTTCACTCAAATATTTTGTAATTTTCACTTAAGAGTTAACATAGCAAAATCTAAAATCCAAAAAATAAAATAATAAATTAAAATCTAAATGTACTGGCATAACAAAATGTTAAAATACAATAAATAAAATAATAAATTTAAGTAAAAACATATTAGCGTAACAAAATATTTAAATCAAAATTAATAAACTAGTAAACTTAAATCAAAACGTAATTAATTAGTAAATTTAATACAAAATTTTACATAACTTCAAAATTTATTAACGTAAGTTTGATGGAAAAGTATAAATAATAAAATTATACAACTTGTTTAACCAATAAAATAAAAAACAAATAAAACTTTCATAAATAAATTGAATACATAAAAATATACATAAATAAACTAATTAAATATATATTAAAAATAATTTATGGTAAATAAATATAGATTTATTTTACAAAATAAATATATATTAAAAATAATAATAATAATAATAATAATAATAATAATAATAATAATAATAATAATATATTTGATAATTAATTAAATCATAATTTATTAAATTAATATTTCAAATATAAAACCAAAATAAAAATTAAAAAAAAGGACCAAAATTGAAATTACCAAACTTGTAATTGAGAGAAGGGTAAAATTGTCAATTTTAAAAATTTTAAAAATAGAAGTCTCGTGGTTAGACACAGAGACGTAAGCTGGTTTACAAGTCCCAAAAGATACTATCACATGCAGAACTAGTCTGATCATTACACATAAAGAGGCACAAGTTCTCCAGATAATCCCTAGTCCCAATTCAGCGAATGCAGCTACTGATCCCCTTTCTGATTCCTTGAACAGGTTAGACTCAAAGACGTAAACTGGAAAAGCTCATGAGTACGCGAGAGTTAGACTCTGCAGAATAAACACATAACACATATACACATAGCACATACACGCATGGCAATCTCTGTCTCTATCTCTGGCAATCAACATCATGTCTCAAGTATGAACATAAGAGCATGAGATCCGAAGCCCTATGCACACAATCACAGTGGGGACCCTTCCGTGGCTAACAAACCGCATGCAGCAGTGGTTAGCTAAAACCTAGTAGCTCAGGAGCGACCTGGCTACAAGCCCTGCCGTGTCTACACGCTCTGAAAACTGGTTAGGGACAGTCAGTCCGCGTGATCACTCATCGTGAATCACCATCCGTATAAAACTCATCACGGACACCCTGGAATGGATCTCATCTCACGCACATATAACACATACACATGATTAGAATCGTACATGAGGCTCGCGTCCCTGTCTCATACACAATACACAATATACACATAGTAGCTACACAACTAAGACTCGTAGAAATGATCTCGCGGTTAGAAAAGAAGTCAAGTACTCACCTGATCAATCCACTAATCCTGTACTCCCTAATTCGGCTCGGCTCACTGTCGGCTCATCCCTATACACATAACGGATCCCAAAATGTTAATACAAATTTTACTGATATACAACACAGACCCAAACACGTACTCTGTAACTGAATTAAATCCAATAAGCAGTCCAAAACGGACTCCAAAAGCCCAAAACCATTCAGCACCAAGCTTCTCGGATCGCTACCCGTGCTCAGGGGCCATCGCGGTCGCGCCCTGGTCATCGCGGCAGCGCTCAAGAACACGACATCGCTCACAATCGCTACTGAAACCATGCCCACCCGCGTTACCCTCATCGCGACCGCGACCGCGATCACGGACGAACAGATTCGCTCTGTTCATTGGAAATGACTGAATCAGGGGTACTCAACCCCCAAAACTCGATTTCCAGTACAGATAGACATGCAAAACCAATACAAATCGATACTCTACAGGCTTAAAAGCCATTTTCACGATTTCAAGACATATGATACGGATTTAAGTTATCAAAATCACAACTTTCTTACCTCTTGAGCTTCAAGAACACAAAGATGGTGATGATGTTGAAGATACACAATTTTAAACAATTAAATGGCTTCCTGCTGCTCCAGAATCACACACGCACACACACTTTTTCTTACTGTTCTTTGCAAAAAGGGAAAAGGAGAAGCAAAGTTCAACGAAGCTTATATATATTTCCACTTAGGCGGGTTCCGACCCAATAACCCGAACCCAATATCACATTTTCACTATTAATATAATTTTAACCCATTTAAATCCACGATCTTATAATTATAATTACTCCACTAAAATAATACTTGGATGTCACGTATAACTCAATCCTGACACGTATCGATCCACTAATCAGGAAATAATTGGACCAACGTAACAATAATAAATTAATAATCCACCAAAATAATTCCACGTACCAGCTCAGAAAATGGGATGTTACAAAAATAAAAAATAAAATATTAAATTTAAACCGGAATAATAATGTAACAAATATCTAAATCCAAATAAATTAAATCCTAAGTTTATATATTTTTCTTAAAAATGTATAATGAAATTAAAATATATTAACGCAATGAAATAAATAGATGAAAACATACAAAATATAAAAAACATATAAATATAATAATAATGAAATCTAATATAAATAAATTCGTAATAAATAAATTAAATACGTAGTAGAAACGAAAAATAAATTAATTAATTAGGTAAAAGTATAACTTTCATAAAAGTAAATACATCTTAAATAATAGAGTAAATCACAAAAATAGTCCCTGTGGTTTATATGAAATTATGGAAATGACCCCTCAACTTTAAAAATTGCAGAAACAGTCCCTCAAGACAATGTTTACTTGCGATTACAGTCTTTTGACCGTTAGTTGACTGTTAATTTTTTTATAATTACAATTTTACCCTTTCTATAATTACATTATTAGTCCCTAATGTTTCTAACTAATTTTAATATCCGTCTTGAAAATTAGTTTTTGCTTTGTTATCTTTTTTTAAATATACTTATTAACTTTTTTCTACAAAACTAAAATATTTAATTATTTAATAAAATTCAATTTAATTTATTAATTTGTATTTTTTTTAAATTAGTGTTTGGATTTTACAAATTATTTAATATTGAAAAAATTATACGAACTTTTTAATTTTCTTGATTAACCACTAATTTGATTTTAAACAAATCATTGACAATTTCTATTTTTTTATTAATTTAATTCTTAAACTTTTATTTTTATTTATTTAGTCGCTCATTTTTTGCCGTTGGGTTGATAAGTCAAATAAAACTTACGCGGGTTTAAAAATTTTACTAATAATTATTTTTATTTTTAAGTAGTTAACTATGATTTTATTATTATATTGTCGTCGTCATCATCATCATTGCTATTGTTATTATCGTTAAATATACACATGGACACAAATATTTTCCCAGCCATAGTAACAAACTCATTTCAATTATATTTGTGGCTGATAATTTTACCGACAACAAGCGCACCATTGTCCGAACCCTCGGGTTGATTCCCTACTCTCAACCACCTCAAATGTATTTGATAATGTAGATACTTTAATAATGTTTGTACCATATTCGTCATTCACTATACATAAATTAAAGTATAAACATTATAAAATACATTTGAAGGGGTCAAGTGTAGAGCATCAACCCGAGGGTTGATGTTGGTGTGCTTGTTGTCGATAAAATTATCAGTCACAAGCAAAATTGAAATGAGTTTGTTACTATGGCTGGTGAGATATTTGTGTACATGTGTATATATTATAATAATGATAATAACAATAGCAATGATGATGACGATGATGATGATGATGATGATGATGATAAAATCATAGGTAACTACTTAAAAAATAAAAATAAGTAATAGTAAAATTTTGAAACCCACGTAAGTTTTGTTTGACTGATCAAACCGAAAACGAAAAATGAGCGACCAAACAAGTAAAATAAAAGTTTAAGAATTAAATTAATAACAAAATTAAAAATGTCAATGATTTGTTTAAAATCAAATTAATGGTTAAATCGAGAAAATTATAAAAGTGTGTATACTTTTTTTAATATCAACTCATTTGTAAAACCCAAACACTAATTAAAAAAAAATAAAAAATAAAAATAAAATTAAATTTTATTAAATAAAATAAGTATTTTAGTTTTTTTAATATACAAAAGTTAATAAGTATATTAAAAAAGATAACAAAGCAAAATAAATTTTCAAGACCAATATTGAAATTAGTTATAAACATTAGGGACTAATAATGTAACTATAGAAAGGGTAAAATTGTCATTATAAAAAAATTAACAGTCAACTAACAGTCAAAGGACTAAAATCGCAAGTAAACAGTGTTTTGAGGGACTGCATCTGCAATTTCTAAAGTTAAGGGATTATTTTCCATAATTTGGACTATTTTTGTAATTTACTCTAAATAATAATGACAATAACAATAAATTAATTAAATCACCATTTACTAAAAAAATATTTAATATCTAAAAACAAAAAAAAAATCATGAAAAGAAAGGGACCAAAATTATCATTAATAAAAATGGTTTAATTGTCATTTAGAAAAAGAAAAAGAGACAGGGGGACCATTTTTGCAAGTAAAAAATGCAGATAAGAACTGTTTATGCAAAACTGAAACCACTAGGACTGAATCCAAAGTTTTATGCAAACCACAGTCACCGTTTTATAATTTACTATTAGTATTATTGTTATATTATACATGTATGTATGTATGTATCTATATATGTATGTATACATACATACATAATGTGTGTATGTATACATATAGATGCATATAGATGTATTATATGATATGTATGTATCTATACATACGTATGTAAATATATAAATACATACATATATACATATATATATATATATATATATATATATATATATATATATATATATATATATATATATATATATATATATGTATGTATGTATGTATGTAGAGAGAGAGAGACAATCTTTTGTGAAAAACTTTATTCGTTGTGAACAACCATAAAACGATTTTGAATCTTACGAATCTTGTTGCAGATAGTACTAAATTCTTCGATTAACATGTATGTGTGTGTGTATGTATGTATAGATATATGTATATATATATATATATATAGATATATATATATATGTATGTATATATATACATATATATAGATTGAGGTTCAATTGAGAACTTTTATGCACCGATGCACCTCTAGGAACTTTTGTGCACCAAAGAATCAAACAATGGTACACTAAGGGTATTTCTGGAATATTGAATGTGTAAAATTAAATATATGGAATTAATTATAATAGGTAAATTAGAAATAAATAAGGAATAAATGTTCAAAAAATGTAACCACCTCCTCATATCTCTCTCTTTCTTTATTTCTCTCTCTCTCTCTCTCTCTCCCTCTCCCTCTCTCTCTCTCTCTCACTCTCTTTCTCTTTCTCTTTCTCTCTCCCCACCGTATCCACCACACCACCACCACCTTTGTGGTAACCACCTCTCCACCGTATCTCTTTCTCTCTTTCTCTCTCTCTCTCTCTCTCTCTCTCTCTCTCTCTCTCTCTCTCTCTCTCTCTCTCTCCATTGTATGCATCGAGGAACCCCGCCAACTACCGCCGCCGCCGCGATGATGATGAACATGATAAACAAGAGATGCAACCGATGATGAACAATACGATGAAACACGAAGAACGAAGAAGATGATGATGAACACGTTGATGCATCTATTGGAACAATAATGTTGATGATTAACAACGACACACCATAATGAACACTATGCATAGATGAGCGATGATGATAAACGATGAATACGAAGATGATGAACGATGATGATAAACGATGAATATGAAGATGATGATTAACAGTAGATTTTGTATAGATAAAATCGATATGCATCACGAATTGAACGATTAATATGAAATGCATCAATATCTCCATCATTCTTTTTGAATTTGTGTGACTTTTGTTAAATTTGGAAATGGTCAATTGAATTTATTTTAACATTTATTATCTATTTATTTGTTAAAATATTAAATTTAATGAGGTATGCACAATACCCAAAATGCCCTTCCATGTTTTTCTGTAATGCACAAGATGCATAAAATTATCAAATTATTTACCCTTTTGTCATTTAATCTAATCCATACAATTCTTTGATCTAATGGATGATATAGGTACTTTTGTACCTCGATGCACAAAAATTCTCAATTGAACCTCCCTCCATATATATATACACACACACACACGTATATATATACATATATATATATATATATATATATATATATATATATATATATATATATATATATATATATATATATATATATATATATATATATATATATATATATATATGTATGTATGTGTATTTGATAAAACTGTAAATAAGTCGAAGCTCCATTAGGATCGTGGAGCTCACGAGTCAAGCAGTTTATAAAAGATCCGCTGTGCAAACTACTCGTGTAATTTGAACTTAACTCGACTTAAATCGAGTCGATTTCAGGTATTTAAGTCAATCTTGATTCTTGAGTGGCTCGCAAGTTGGCTAGACTTAACTAAACCACTATATTTGTCATGCATGTGAATGAAACTGGTTTGTTATTTGAATATAAATTTATAACATAGGCTCTTAAACATGTTTGAGTTTTGAAAGTACATTATTTGACATAAAAATTGATTGAAAGTTCATTACTTTAAATGCAATTCGCCCTCTCATGAATTTCATATATTTGTCACAACTAGGACTGTAATAAACTTGATAAAGCCTTAAATTTCAGGCTAGGAGGATTGAGAACGGAGTCTACCTCGGACCTCTTGGGTGTCTAACATTTGAAGGCAGGTTTTCATGGAAAAAGAGAATACTTGCATTCATATTTGAGCTAATCCGGATAAAAATTGGTCCTTTCCACCCATTCGAGATAAACTTTAAAAGCAAAGATGAAAGCGAACCAAGCACCAAGAATCCATTCTTTATATGGTTTTATGTTGATGAAGAAATAGCAGTAGCCCGAGGCAGAAGTGGAGGCACAGCCTTTTGGTGTCGTTGCCAGCGTTTGAATGGTTACTAGCTTCTTAGTTATGGTTTTCTAAAAATAAGCATGTTTTTATATTGCGATTGTGATTTTGTTCATTGTCGTTTAACGAACGAATCCATTAGCACTTTGAGAAATCATACATGCATATTTATGTTATTATAATCTTTTATAAAAAATGCTAATTTAATAAATTAATGACTACACATTTTCTGTCCACGTAGTTTAATGAATTAACCGAATTCAGTTAATAATCCTAAATTTGGTTTCTATTTTGCTAATTTAGTAATTCTATCCTATTTTAGTCATGGTGCTGTTAACTTTGTAATAAGGACTATTTATCTTTTATAACTATGGTTTTTTAGGTCTTTGTGATATTATTAATTCCTATTTACAGACCAAAATTTATATTTATAGTTAATTCTTTTATTTATGATTATATTTACTTTATTTATAAATAAAATTGTTTTATTTAAAAATATAGTTGGGTATATTACTATTTTCGTCCCTGTGTAACATCCTAAAATCTAAATTATTGTAATTTAGATTAATTGGTTGGATATTTGGTAATTAAAGATAATTAAGTTGGATTACGAAATATGATTATGTATTTGGATGATTAAAAGTTGATTGCTATTTTAAGAAATTAAGAAATTTGAGAATTTCAAATTTAGTTATTTAGTATGATTATTAAAAATGTTAGTAATGATAAAACTAAGATAAAATCAGTATTTAATGGAACCTAATAAGTTGAGGGGTTAAATGTGTCAAAGTTGGAAAATTGGAATAAAAAGGCCCATGTCTTTCATTTTGAATGAAAGACAATATCTCACTACTCTCTCTCTAGAATTCAAACACTCTCTAAATCTCTGCTGGAATTCGAAAATTTGGAAGGAGATTCGTGGATTTAACTGATAATTAACAAGAATCAAGTGGATTAAAGGTAAGAAAGTTATTACTAAAGCCTTGAGTTTTATTTTGAAGAATAAAGATGCAAATTCGGATTTATTAATCTGATGAAATGATGTTGCATGTGTATTATTCAAGTTGGAAATCATCAGTTGAAGTCCCTTGAAGGTTCAGAAAGAAGAATCAACCGTTGAATCAACCAAAAAGGTGAGAAATCTAAGTTTTTGTAAATAATTGTGTTCTTGAGAAAATATCCATGTTTTGGACAAATCTGGATGAATTACTATGTTTTAGATGGGGAAAATGATGTAAAAACACTCAATATATAGTAATATATCAAATGTATGGATTGCATGTCACTATAAATTAGTTTTGGAAATTTTTAGTGAAAATCCGTAAGTTTCGAAGGCAAAACCTGCATGTGAACTCGGCGAGTTCAGGGGGAACTCGGCGAGTTCTCAAGAACATTTTGAATAAATCTTCAAAAATTCATAAGTGTTGGATCCGAATTCGGTTGGGACCCGAATTCGGATGTGACCCGAACTTAGTTGGGACCGAAATCAAATAAAGAACTGAACTCGGATGGACCCGAATTCGGATGGGTCAATGTACTTCGGATGCGTCCGAAATCCGGCTGAGGATCCGAAATTCGGACATGCACTCGGCGAGTTCTATGGGGAACTCGGCGAGTTCTATGCTGTGCATGTGTAATTCGGATGGGTTATTAAGGACCCGAATTTATGGACAATTAAACACACTTTTGAAATAACTTTTGTAACATATTAAGGTAAATAAAGGAGGGTTAATTGGGAATAATAACACCTCGAGTGATGAGATTTAAATATGAGTTTCGGATGACGGATCCGAATGTCGTAACACTTTTAAATTGTACAACTTGATGTACATTTGTTGAGGAACATGTGTATGATATGATTTTATTATGGAAATGTAACAGGTCCCTTGTGGTGTTGTTTAACCCACAGTGGGGTACTTTTGAGTCCGGTTGAAATTCCGAAGAGAAATAAGATAACTTGAAGCTTAAAAACGCACCCACTGTGAGTACCTTTGATTTTAAACATGTCTGCATCTGCTTTATGTTTGCTATTGCCTGCTGAGGCATGTTGTTTCATATTCGTTTGGCACTCTACTAACTTGCGTATATGTTGATGCACATTCATACTTGTTGCATGTCCGTTCATTTGTTGTGCATCCTGTCGATGGACCTGAGGGTCGCATCTGTACTCTGATGTTACTGTGCTATATGACCAAGAGTTTGACACCTCTGTGGTCAGGATAGACAGTAGGTCATCCCCGATGTTATGTCTGCCTCAGATGGTTGGTTTATCTTATGCCGAGCGTCATCTCGAAGGAGCTGCGGCTCGGGTTTGCGTACTTGGAGTACGTGTGGAGTATACGGTATGCGGTACCGCGGTTACTCCTTAGGGGCATCATAAGGATTTGCAGAATGTGTAAGATCATTTGGTATTCACTAAGCATTCGCTTACCTTTTAGTTGTTGAATTTTTACAGGAAAAGGGAAGTCTACAGCTGGACCATCTAACTAGGACGTTTATTGAAGTATTTGAAGACTTCTACGGTTTAACTTGGTATTTGGTTATGAAATTACTGTTGTAATAAATTTGGGGATAATGTAATACTTCTGAAGTTGTAGACTTAGATGTGTAACCTATGTAGCACCGTAGGGTGTTGGACACAAATTTGTTTTATTTTATCTTGTATTTTATGCTTCCGCACTGTAGTTCAAGCTATCAGATCATTATGTATTTATTCGTTGGTGATTAATCCTGGGTATACTGTAAATGGTGGTTAATGTGGCAAGGGTGTCACAGCTTATGGTATCAGAGCAGTAGTTTGAGATTCAAGTGTCCGTGAGGTCTTGGTCTCAAACATTAAGTGATGATATGTAGTGATTGTAAGTAATGATCTGAACTAAGATAGGATATGATCTAGTGCTTTTTAGGAAAGTGACTTCCATACGGGACAACATGTGTTGTAGTTAACAATGTGATGGGATCACTAAATGATTTATATGTTTTATATTTCAGAACATGTCTGGAGGAGGAATGACGCCACGAGAAACTAGAGAAATGATGCTAGCCATGATGGCTGAGCAAAATCGGATGATTCAGGACCAGTTTCGGGCTCGAGATGAGGTCAAAGCTAAAAGAAAAGAAGACAAGAGAAAAGAAAAGAGGGAACATGAAAGGAATCATGTTGTGGATGACATAAACCTTAGGAATAAAGCGAAACATAAAGACAAGGGCAAGGAAAAGATTGATTATGAAACCGGAATTGATGAGAATTACATGAAATATGTAATTAGATCACTCAAGGACTGGCAACCTCCCACATTCTCTGGATCTCTGAGAATTGAGGAAGCAGAATTGTGGATTACAATTATGGAACAAATCTTTAGAGAGATGAATTGTAAGGATGAGTATAAGGTATTTTTAGCTAAGGATCAATTGATTGTACAAGCTAAGGAATGGTGGGACCGTTGGGAAAAAGAATTGGGATCCAAGTTGATTGCTTCCTTTAGTTGGGAACAATTCAAGTTGTTGTTTAGTAGGCAATATGGTGAGCCTGATATCGTACCACATGTTAATCATGAAGAAAGAGCTATAGGGAAGATTGCAAATTCTGGAGGAGATGAACTAAATGGACCGTATTTGAGGTCAAGAATAAATAAACGTGATAGATATAAAAGATGTCGACATTGTAACCAATTTGGACATAAGGCTGACAAATGTCCAAGGAAGGCCGATGCTTGTTATAATTGTGGAAAAGTGGGTCATTTTAGCAGAGCTTGCAGATTTCGAACAAAGAATTAATATGTACTAATATTAGATGATGAAACTATGAATGAAAAGTTCAACAAATGAGATGAGATCTCTGAGATTATGGTTATAACTTTTAAACATTACTTTACAAGATTAGAAGAGTACTTTAAGTTTTTATATGTAATATTACATTGAAGTTTTATGATTCTGAAGTTAACCTGAGCTTGAGTGATATGAAGTTTTGTTATTAATATAAGTATAATTATGTTCGCGACTGAGAACACTCGAATATATAAGTAGGTGTTAGATGAATAGCCAAGATGGTTAAAGCTTCGAATTGGACAAGATGCTATAGATATCATGGAATTTATTAACGAGTTTAGAAGTTATAATAAAGATTAAGTTTGACCATAATGGATTAAAGAATTGGAAATTAATCGTATTAGTGTCATGTGTGATATGTTTGAAGGATTGATAACAACTTGTAAAGGTTATCATAAAGCAAATAGCATCAACTTTTATTAAGGGAAAACGGTAAGGTACACTGTGTTTATATTTTGAGTTAAAAAGTTTGTGGTCAAGAACGACAGGATTCGAACTGTTCGTGAGAATTTTGATGTAGTTGGAATCAAAGGAACTGTTTTAAATAATTATTACATATGAATATATATGAGGAAAACAAATCTAGAGATTATGGAGAAAGCATACAAGGGTATGATAATACATGGAGGATACATGCTAATTTTAAACGAGAAATTGAAATATACAATGCGAAGTGTAAATTAAGAAATGTATGGGAAGTATAATTAATCGAAATGAGGGTATGATACTTAATGAAATGGTGATTTAATCAACCATAAAAAGTTTAAAGAGACTTTGGACACTAATGAAATTTGCTGATATAGCAAAGAAAAGTCTAATACTATGATCCAAAATCTAAGGAGGATTCGGAGGTGATCATGAGTAGTGTATGATTTTAGTGACGACTGATTATTTGTGTCTACTACTTTTGCTCAACAAGTGTAGATGCCTTGGTCTAAAGATTGTCTATTGTGATTAATGTTGAAACTGTTAAGTAACAAAATAGTTAACGTAGATCATGTGTATCATGATTGTACTTTAGTGATTGAAGAGGTAGTCTTCAATCTTGACTTAATTCCAATAAGAGATCAACGATTTGATATGATAATTGGAATGAATTGGTTGTATATATGTGATGAGACGCATGTAGTTTGCAATAAAGGAATAATAAAGATAACTACGCCGGAGGGGCGGGAGCTTTGTATATATGGGAATTGGAGAAGTGGGGATCAATGTCTACTGATGATTGTTAGGTCCCGAAAGCTGATTGCTTAGGGCTGTGAGTCTTGTATGGTATATGCTATTGATGCCAAGACTGAAGAGAAAATTGTGGCCGATGCGCCTGTTGTCCCAAATGTTTCCGTATGTGTTTCTGGAAGACTTGTCTAGTGTGGCACCTGAAAGACAAGTGAAATTCTGTGTTGACTTGATCCCTGGAGCTTCTCCAAAAGTTTGTTATTCATACTGTCTTGTATCTGCTGAATGTGCATAGATTAAAGTGATTTGAACAAATTGACTATAATAAATAAATATCCGCTGCCGGGAAATGATGATTATTCAATTAGCTACATGAGAGCTAATTATTTTTCTGAGATTGATCTACGAATGGGATATGATTAGTTGAGAACCGAAGAGGGAATGTGCTGAAATTGGCTTTCAGGAATATTTATGAGCACTACGAGTCTCTGGTCACGACATTTTGATTGATTAACACCCCAGCTGTTTTATGGACATTATGAATAGGGATTTGTATAACAATGTTGGAGGAATCGGTAATTGTAATTATCGATGATATTCTGGTGTAAGTGTAAAGTTGAATATGTCAAATCATGAGTTTTGATTACAATGGGTTATATTTTGTAGTATGTGATTTCTGGAGTTGAGATCTCGGAGGATTCCGCTAAAAGTATAGCGATTGAGAATTTGGAAGTTGTCTTGCAGTATTACAGATTTAAGAAATTTTCTACAATTGGCGAATTGTAGACAGGCTGATTTAAATGGATATGTATATACCAACTCGAGAAAGTTATTATTTGGAAGACTTGCACGGAATTGCGCGAGTAAGGTTATTATTTTTATGGTGCTCTAAAATCGATTATGTTTGATTGGAAGAGTCCATTCATTTTCAACTCTTGGTTTACTTTACAAGTGGGATTAGGCACACACATAGCTATGGGTACAGTTTATCGACCCCCGACAGATGGTCAAAAGGAATGGACTATTTTCACATTGGAATACATGATGAGATCATGTATTTTGGATTTAAGTATCAACTGAAAGGATAAATTACTTCGATGGAATTTTTGTATAGCACTATCTATCATAATTAAAATCAAGAAAACACCGTTTAAAGCTTTATACGGGAGAACATGTAAAACCCCTACATGTTGGAAAGAAATTGAAAGAACTCTGATTGATGAGTCTGTGATATGAAAGAAGAGTTATAATGATGAGACACCTAAATCAATCAACTTTGAGGTAAACGATGGAGCATATTTGTTAATATCACCGATGAGGTGTGTTGGCTCATTTAGAATAACAGAAAAGTTAGGAATCTGTTATCTCATTGGGAATTAGATAAGGAAATATCGAAATAACACTTGGTGTTTCATGTGGAAAGCTTTATGAAATCTTCACAACTGGTAATGAAGATTAGGTTGATTATACTGAATTAGAAATTCAAGAAAGAGTAGTATATGTTGAAAAGCCGGAATATATTATGGATATGGAAGTAAAGAAGTTAAGAAACAAAGAAATTAAAATGGTACTGATACGTTGGAAGCATCACAAAGAAATAGATCACATTTGAGAGACAAAAGCCGATACGACGAATAAGTATAAGTACGTTTGAATTCAAATAACTTCGAGGACGAAGTTTGAGCGTGGTGGAGCCCATGCTGTAACATCCTAAAATCTAAATTATTGTAATTTAGATTAATTGGTTGGATATTTGGTAATTAAAGATAATTAAGTTGGATTACGAAATATGATTATGTATTTGGATGATTAAAAGTTGATTGCTATTTTAAGAAATTAAGAAATTTGAGAATTTCAAATTTAGTTATTTAGTATGATTATTAAAAATGTTAGTAATGATAAAACTAAGATAAAATCAGTATTTAATGGAACCTAATAAGTTGAGGGGTTAAATGTGTCAAAGTTGGAAAATTGGAATAAAAAGGCCCATGTCTTTCATTTTGAATGAAAGACAATATCTCACTACTCTCTCTCTAGAATTCAAACACTCTCTAAATCTCTGCTGGAATTCGAAAATTTGGAAGGAGATTCGTGGATTTAACTGATAATTAACAAGAATCAAGTGGATTAAAGGTAAGAAAGTTATTACTAAAGCCTTGAGTTTTATTTTGAAGAATAAAGATGCAAATTCGGATTTATTAATCTGATGAAATGATGTTGCATGTGTATTATTCAAGTTGGAAATCATCAGTTGAAGTCCCTTGAAGGTTCAGAAAGAAGAATCAACCGTTGAATCAACCAAAAAGGTGAGAAATCTAAGTTTTTGTAAATAATTGTGTTCTTGAGAAAATATCCATGTTTTGGACAAATCTGGATGAATTACTATGTTTTAGATGGGGAAAATGATGTAAAAACACTCAATATATAGTAATATATCAAATGTATGGATTGCATGTCACTATAAATTAGTTTTGGAAATTTTTAGTGAAAATCCGTAAGTTTCGAAGGCAAAACCTGCATGTGAACTCGGCGAGTTCTCAAGAACATTTTGAATAAATCTTAAAAAATTCATAAGTGTTGGATCCGAATTCGGTTGGGACCCGAATTCGGATGTGACCCGAACTTAGTTGGGACCGAAATCAAATAAAGAACCGAACTCGGATGGACCCGAATTCGGATGGGTCAATGTACTTCGGATGCGTCCGAAATCCGGCTGAGGATCCGAAATTCGGACATGAACTCGGCGAGTTCTATGGGGAACTCGACGAGTTCTATGCTGTGCATGTGTAATTCGGATGGGTTATTAAGGACCCGAATTTATGGACAATTAAACACACTTTTGAAATAACTTTTGTAACATATTAAGGTAAATAAAGGAGGGTTAATTGGGAATAATAACACCTCGAGTGATGAGATTTAAATATGAGTTTCGGATGACGGATCCGAATGTCGTAACACTTTTAAATTGTACAACTTGATGTACATTTGTTGAGGAACATGTGTATGATATGATTTTATTATGGAAATATAACAGGTCCCTTGTGGTGTTGTTTAACCCACAGTGGGGTACTTTTGAGTCCGGTTGAAATTCCGAGGAGAAATAAGATAACTTGAAGCTTAAAAACGCACCCACTGTGAGTACCTTTGATTTTAAACATGTCTGCATCTGCTTTATGTTTGCTATTGCCTGCTGAGGTATGTTGTTTCATATTCGTTTGGCACTCTACTAACTTGCGTATATGTTGATGCACATTCATACTTGTTGCATGTCCGTTCATTTGTTGTGCATCCTGTCGATGGACCTGAGGGTCGCATCTGTACTCTGATGTTACTGTGCTATATGACCAAGAGTTTGACACCTCTGTGGTCAGGATAGACAGTAGGTCATCCCCGATGTTATGTCTGCCTCAGATGGTTGGTTTATCTTATGCCGAGCGTCATCTCGAAGGAGCTGCGGCTCGGGTTTGCGTACTTGGAGTACGTGTGGAGTATACGGTATGCGGTACCGCGGTTACTCCTTAGGGGCATCATAAGGATTTGCAGAATGTGTAAGATCATTTGGTATTCACTAAGCATTCGCTTACCTTTTAGTTGTTGAATTTTTACAGGAAAAAGGGAAGTCTACAGCTGGACCATCTAACTAGGACGTTTATTGAAGTATTTGAAGACTTCTACGGTTTAACTTGGTATTTGGTTATGAAATTACTGTTGTAATAAATTTGGGGATAATGTAATACTTCTGAAGTTGTAGACTTAGATGTGTAACCTATGTAGCACCGTAGGGTGTTGGACACAAATTTGTTTTATTTTATCTTGTATTTTATGCTTCCGCACTGTAGTTCAAGCTATCAGATCATTATGTATTTATTCGTTGGTGATTAATCCTGGGTATACTGTAAATGGTGGTTAATGTGGCAAGGGTGTCACACCCTGTGTTTTATTTAAAATTATGGATCGAGTCATTTAACTTTAAAAATTACACTGAAAGTCTTTGTGTAACAACCGACACCAAATTAGCATCCGATATCTAATTATTAGTATTTATTATTAAATCAAGATGCTAACAAAATCATAAGGACTTTCCTTATGAATTACTAATTGAAAGCCCATGCACTATCTATATCACATCTTTTGCACCATTTTCTTTCGCAATCACTTGATATACACTCAACCTCCATCTTTTCATCATTTACAAGACCACTTTTCCTTTATAAATAGAGAGCATTTCTTCACTTCAATTCACACCTTGCAAAGAGCGAACATCCTCCCTTCTTTCTCTCTTGAAAATCGGCCAACACACACATAAACACCAAAGTTCTCTTCTTGTTCTTCAAGTATTCAAGGTGTTTTGTGTGCAACAAATTAAAGATCTTTTTCTTCTACATATTTGTTTTCTTTCTTTACTAAGGTAAATAAAAACTACACTATTTACTTCTTTATGTTAAAACATATGTATTGCATAATATATAATCACCAACAACAAGTTGCATCAAAAACAAAGTTCATAAACAAGTAGCTTTACTTTAAAGTTTGTAACTTCAAATGTGTTTATAAATGTATGAACACACAAAGTAGACATAAATATTTTGAGAACAAGGTTTATAAATGTGCTTCATGACCTTTTATACATGTGGTTTTTGAATAAACAACAAGAATCACAAGTTGTTACAAAGTTGGTGAAATTCAGATTTTTTCGGCAGAATCATTACATCAACTTTGAAAAATCATAAGTAGCTCAAAACTTAGCGAAATGTTGGTACGCCCTGTGTGACGATAGCAGTTTAAGTGATCCTACATTGTGGTTCTAGCAAGTGTTTGTTATATATGTTTATATATGGTTGATATTTATTATTGTTTGTGTGGTTGAACTTAATGTAACATATTACAAGAAGTTCAAACATAAAGATCAAAGATAAAAATCAATCATAAGGTAAAAACATAAGTTTCAATACTTAGTTAATTATTTGAGAAGGTAAATTCGAATTATCTAATGACTAGGATTCGAATCTAGTTAGATTCGAATGAGTTCTTGGACAGATTCGAATGTGACCATTTAGGCAGATTCGAGAATGTCAGATGGGGCAAACTCGAATGGGCTTTGGGCCAGATTCGAGTTTAGCCCATGACAGACTCGAATTAGCCTCTATAATTAGGGGTAGACTCGAATAATTGTCAGACTTTTTGCAGAATTCGAGAGTGATTAAGCAAAAGGCGATTTCGAGTTTATCATCAGTGTTAGTGCCGTTTCGGAGAGAATCAGTTCGTAGGATCGTTCGTGTGTCGTTCGTTCAGCTTATGATAGTCTCCGTGTTTCTGATTGAGAGTTGTTTCCGTCTACCCGTTAACGAGGATTCCGCACTCGTTGACGGTTCCGCGTCTAGATAGATCTCGTAGTGGTAGACCTTACAAGTGGTATCAGAGCCTAAGGGGTGTTCTTGGTGTTGTTCGTGTTCATCTAGATACATTCTAGGTTTCTTGACGCTTTTGGACGGTTTTTCTCTTAAAATCGTGTTTTTCGTGTTCGTCGAGCCTAGCAAATACTCATCCGGGAAATACTTTGTGTTTTTCACGTTTTTGATCGAAATCAATATTTTTCGTTGTAAAAATATTGATTTAATCTGCAAAACGTTAAAAAATCAAAGTATTACCCGTTTTTCGAGTTTGCGGCGCTCGAATCTATTAGGGGTAATTAGGGTTACACTTAGTCTCGAGTCTAACCAAATACGCTCCTTTCGAGTCTGATACAGAGTGTTTTCGAATCTAATTCGAGTTTGTGCTACATTCGATAGAGGTCTCGAGTCTACTTACATTCGAGTTTGCTTCGAGTTTAGTTTAGTTTCGAACAGGTTTTCGAATTTACTGTGTCTTCGAGTTTGTCTTGACCTTCGAATCTGAGGACTTTTCGAATATGACATAATTTCGAATTTAATTGAATTTCAACACTTAATCGAATTTAATCCCAAAAAATTTAATCTAAATTAGATTCGAATCTACCTAGATTCGAAAGACTCAGCTTAAGTCAGTTTCGAATTAAATTAATTAAGTTCAAATTCAATTCCTTTTGAAAAGATGTCAAATCTTCAAAAATTCCTGGAAATGGACCACGAGGTCGGGAAGGCAAACACTCCGCCTAAGCTGATGAAACTCGAGGATTATTATTGGTGGAAAGATCGGTTTACCGATTTCGTGCGTTTTAATGATATGCGCATGTGGGTATGTATAGACGAAGGATACATTCCACCAATTTCTGAAGTTGAAGGCCGTCAGAGAGTCTTATCATACCAAATGATGAAGGAGGATGATAAGAAACTGTATGAAGCCGAGAACAAAGCGTTTTCGATAATTCGAATGGCATTGCCTCAGGATATACTGCACACATTTAGGACTCAAAAGACTTCTAAAGAACTTTGGGAGTCACTGGAGAAAAGGTGTGAGGGTAATCCAAGGGTACGAAGGAAGCGCACGGAATTATTAAAACAACAGTTTGCGATTTTCAAGGCGTTAAAGGATGAACAGCTGGATGATACAATCACCCGGTTCTATCATCTGTTGACGGAGCTTGAGAGTCACGGGATTGAGTATACTGACACCGACAAGAACAACAAGCTTCTTGATGCCTTACCAGCCAAATGGGCTATGTATGTGGCAATGATAAAGCTAAATGAGGATAAATATTATACCCAATCTCTGGAGGATATTGTGGGAACGTTGAGAGCTTATCATTTCGAGCTACTGAAGGCCGAAACTGATTACGAACAAGTCCAGAATCCAGCGATGTATTTTGGAAAGTCAACAAAACCTTCAGCGACCGCCGATCTGAAGACTGCTACAGTGTTTTTCACCGGAGAAACGTCGCCAGCAGAGTCTGATGACACATTGAACAGAGCGTTCTTAGGGTTGGGAAGATCAGAAGAACAGCAACCTCAAGCAACACAGGCGACGACATCTCAGAGCTATTCTAAGATGCCCATGAGCGCAAAATCAGCGGAAGAACATTTGAATCTGCTTGCTTCATTTGTGGCCGCGTATGGGAATTGCGTTCAAGGAAAAATTAACGATCCTGCTCTCTGGGATGAAGACTACGATCATGTCGACCCTGATGATCTTGAGGAGATGGACCTTAAATGGCAACTGGCCATGGTGACCCAACGGGTTAAGAGATTCATCAAAAGAACTGGGAGGAATCTGACAATGAACAACAAGGGGATTGGATTTGATAAGTCCAAAGTAAAGTGCTACAACTGTCAAGGTCTGGGACACTTTGCCAGAGAATGCCAGAGACCGAAGGTAGATACGTACCAAGGGCAGAGTCAGCATCAGGGACAGTATCAACATCAGTCTCAACAACGATACCTTCCGAGTTCATCTGCCGGTCAAGCCAATCTAGCTGGTCTTTTATCAAATGTCACATCAGACAGACAACTGGATGGTACTTACGACTGGAGCTCACATCCAGAATCAAATGCTCGGGCTTTTATGGCTGAAGTCACGGAGACTGGGTGTGAAGGGGAAGAGCAGACCACAAGGGACAGCAGTCCGATGTGGGTGGAGAAGATGAATGATCAGACTGTTCTGGAGTTTGCCGCTCAAATGGCCAATGTGGAATCCGACCACACAAAGGTTAGTCTGACTTACTCTCTTTTTCATGAGTTATGTGTATTGTGTGTTAATTCTAATGATAGGTTAAATCTACTCTTAGAATCACAAAAAACCATAACTGCTCAAAATGAGTCTTTAAAAACTGAAAATGCTAGCCTAAACGATATTAAGCAATATCTTAAAGAAAAACTTAAGGCTGATGCTCAAGACGTAATAGTTGTGTTAAGTTAGAGCTTATGTACGAGCATGTAGAGGCCTTGACCAAGAGTCTTAAGGACAAAGACATAGAGCTAGCTGAAACAAAGGTAAAGGTAGCAGAGGCCAATAGTAAGCTAGAGAAGTTTAGGAATTCAAGCCTGAACCTAGGGAAAGTTTTAGATGCTCAAAGACAATCTAAAAACCCGTAGGTCTAGGATTTCATGAAATTCCTCCACCTTTTAATGCAAACTACGTGCCTCAACCTCAGGAGAAAACTGACAAATCAGTAGACTTAGAGGACATACCTGAACCTATATCTGAGCCTATAGTAGAAAATACACCTAAGGTGGCTGACACAACTGTCAAGGTTAAGAAAGTCAAATTTGTGTCTTCCTCCAGTGAAACACCTGCAGGAAAACATAAAATTGATTGGTCTGATCAGGACGATGAGCCAGTCACAATAGATGTACAAAAGGACCAAGACACTAGTGAGACACCTAAGTCTAAGGGAACACACAAGAAGTCCATAGATAAGATGTCTTGCTTTAGATGTCATGAAAAGGGGCATGTTGCTTCTCACTGTCCGCTTAGGAAAGCTGAAGTTACACCTAAGACAGTGAACCCAACACCTGTTAAGCCCTCAACAAATGTGGCGAGCTCTAGTAGTTCTCAGAGTACCGAGAAAACTGTGCTGGCCGCACCAAAACCAGTTGTGAAACAAACACCTGTAAAGGTTGGACCAAAGGAAGTGGTTAGGACAAATTCACCGAATCGTGTCGTTCATCAATCTAGGTCAGCACCTCAACAAGTCTATAGGATCACAACACCTAGCAGGGCACACACGCCAGTTAGGTCTCATACTCCTGTTAGACATTATGCACCGGTTAGAGCTCAGGGATCACAATCTGAAATGCAATATAATCGGAATTATTCAAGAGCTCCACAACAATTGCCTACTCAAAGGCAAAGAGTGAATTTAAATCACTCGGCACCACAACAAACTCTTGTTTAACGACCCAAGTCACCTGAAAGGCGAGATGGGTATTTGAAAGAGTTTAAGTATGTGGACGAGAATGGTATAACCAAGTCAGTCATGGCTTGGGTTCCCCGTGATAACTAACCTATTTTCTTTTGTGTGCAGGAGATTACCACAGGTCCAAACAACAAGTGGTTCGTCGACAGTGGATGCTCCAGGCACATGACAGGGGAAAGAAGTCTACTTACAGACTTCAAGGGTGGGAATCGGGGATTTGTATCATTCGCGGGTAACAAAGGAGGAAACATCACGGGTACCGGAGTGGTCACTAATGGGACGATCAAGTTGGACCAAGTTTATCATGTTGATAAACTGGTTCACAATCTCATTAGTGTATCTCAAATCTGTGACAAGAAGAATTCAGTGTTGTTCACGGACACTGAGGCGTTAGTGCTAAAACCGGGATTCAAGATTCCTGAAGAATGGGTATTGATGCGGGCACCAAGGAAGAATGACTTGTACATGCTTGATATGAACAAGCCGGAGAATTCGATGGGGCCAATCTGTCTGTTATCCAAAGCTTCGGAGACGGAATCGGTATTGTGGCACAGACGCATGGCTCACCTGCACCTAAGAAAGATGAACTACATAACGAAAAATGGGTTGGTGCAAGGTGTGCCTATGAAGAGATTTCAATTCGAGGACAAGTGTCTACCGTGCAAGAAGGGCAAACAACATAAGAAGACACACAAGTCCAAGACGCAGAATTCCATAACCTCAACATTCGATTTGTTGCACATGGATCTTTTCGGTCCAATCAACAGAAGGAGCATAGGAGGTAGTTGGTACTGTTTGGTTATCACTGACGATTACTCATGATTTTCTTGGGTTTTCTTTCTAGGTACAAAGGACGAGACGGCTTCCAAGCTCATCGGGTTCTTAGACCAGGTGGAGAATTCCTACGGAACAAGGGTTAAAAGGATACGTAGTGATAATGGAACTGAGTTCAAAAACACTGTAATTGGTGTATATTGCCTATCAAAGGGCATAGTGCATCAATTCAGTGCACCATATGAGCCTCAACAAAATGGGGTGGCCGAACGTAAAAACAGGACACTGATTGAGGCAGCTAGGACTATGTTGTCGGATTCAAAGCTTCCTACCATGTTATGAGGGAGGCAGTGAATACCGCATGTCACATTTTAAACCGAGTCCTAACTGTAAAATCTTTGAACAAAACCTGTTATGAAATTTTGAATAAACGGCCACCTAATTTAACTGGCTTCGAACCGTTTGGGGTACCATGCACTCTTTTGCGAACAAAACATCAACCGAAGTTTGGTGAAAAGGCTGACGAAGGATACTTCCTAGGTTATGTGCCGAACTCACCAAACAAACGGGTATTTAACAAAACAAATGGTACGGTAGAGATTGTGTATAACATTGAAGTCACAAGTTATACACATGAACCCCAAACCGGTCCGGAATGGATATTTGACTATGATAAATTATTTGAGTCATTTAACATTCCTTTGGATGAAAATGCAGGTACAATCGAAAAGGACATGGCGACGTTGCATCTGAATGACGATGGCCATACCTTTCCGGGAACTACGTTTGAATCCACATCCGAGCCTACTGCGACTGTAGATGGATCTCCAGAAGTTGCTGATCCAGAAGCACCTTCAACTGAGAACCAGACTCAGGAAACAAGTTCCAACTCTGGGAAAATGTCCACGAGGAGGAAAATGTAGAATCTGAGGATGTTCCCCCATTAGGTGAAATAGGATCTAACTTAGAATATAATTTAAGGGTTGATGAGATAGAGACCTCTAGGATCAACAAGAACCATCCTATAGAAAGCATCATAGGAAATCCTAACGAGGGTGTGAGGACTACGAGTAGTTTAAATAACAACACTGTGTTGTTGTCGATGATAAATGACTCCGAGACATATCACACATGTCTCGATCTTTTCTTGTTTCATATCGCAAGTAGAGCCTAAGAATGTGCAAATGGCACTTAAGGATAACTCCTGGGTTGAAGCGATGCAGGAAGAACTCTCGCAGTTTAGGAAACTAGAAGTGTGGGAGTTAGTTCCATTACCTCGAGGGGAAGTTGCCATAGGAACCCAATGGGTTTTTAAGTGCAAAAGAGACGATCGGGGTATAGTCACGCGCAACAAGGCTAGGCTAGTTGTAAAGGGTTTCAACCAAGAGGAGGGAATCGATTACAACGAGGTATTTGCACCAGTAGCAAGGCTGGAAGCCATTAGGTTGTTTCTAGCTTTTGCCTCCTTCAAGGGATTTAAGGTATATCAATTAGATGTTAAGAGTGCTTTCCTATATGGGAAAGTGAAGGAGTTGGTGTATGTAGAACAACCGCCCGGATTTACGGATCCAAAATATCCTGATAGAGTATATCGCTTAGATAAGGCTCTATATGGATTGCATCAAGCACCAAGGGCGTGGTACGAGACTCTATCCAACCATTTATTTGAGAACGGGTTTGAAAGGGGTAGGATAGATAGTACTCTGTTTGTTAAGAGGAAGGGAGAACATTTTATCTTGGTACAAGTGTACGTCGATGATATCATTTTTGGATCATCAGACGAACAGATGTGCAAAGATTTCGAGAAGGTGATGAAGTCGAAATTCGAGATGAGTGCTATGGGAGAGTTAAACTTCTTTTTGGGGTTACAAGTTGATCAGAAGAAGGAAGGGTTGTTTATCCATCAGACGAAGTATGTCTATGACATATTGAAGCGTTTCGGGATGGAAGGAACAAAATTGACTGCCCATTTCAGCACGCCGATTCAAGTGAATCACAATCTCGGACCGGGTACTGAAAGTGATACCGATGTGGATCCGACGTTATATCGGGCCATGATTGGATCACTTATGTATTTAACTGCTTCAAGACCTGACATCATGTTTGCTGTGTGTATTTGTGCTAGGTTTCAAGCTAATCCGAAGGAGATGCATATGAAAGCTGTGAAGCGGATTCTACGATACCTCAAGTCGAAACCGAAGCTGGGACTTTGGTATCACGCGGAGGGAGATCTAGAGTTGGAGGCGTTCACGGATTCTGACTACGGAGGATGCAGCTTGACGCGCAAATCAACAACTGGAGGTTGTCAATTCCTAGGAGGGAGACTGGTTTCCTGGCAATGCAAGAAACAGACGTCGGTAGCCGTGTCAACGTGCGAGGCCGAGTATGTTGCTGCTGGTAGTTGCTGCTCACAGGTTCTGTGGATACAACAACAATTGCGGGATTACGGTTTGGCTTACACTCAAACTCCTATTAGGATAGATAATCAGTCTACTACCGCTATAACAAATAATCCAGTTAAACACAACAAAACAAAGCACATAGACATTAGGCATCATTTTATTCGTGATTGTGCTGAAAAGAACTTAATCAAATTGGTAAAAGTGGCAACAGAAGATAATAATGCTGATTTATTTACCAAAGCATTTGATAAGACACGGTTTGAATATTTAATTCAACTAAATGGAATGCGCAACCCAGAGTAATTTGGCCTTAGTAGTAATTTATTTTCTTTTATAGCTGTAGTATTTCCTTCTTTTTATAGTAAGTCTACTAATTTAGGATAGTTTCTATTTTTAGTAAGTTTCTATTTTTAGTAAGTTAGTAGGTTATCTTATTTTATTGCTATTTCTTATGAAAAACAAAAGAAAAAAAAAGAGAAAATCATAAAAATACAAAAAAAGAGAATATCAGAAAAAGAGTTAAGTCTTAGAAGCATAGGTTCAAAGTGACGAAAATTAGCACAGTCGTTACAAACTCTAAGTGTTTAGGCTTTCACACATAATGCAACTAAAATTCTAAGTGTTATACTTTATTTTAGTTTGATGTGTTGGTAGGCATAATACATATAGGGAGTCTCAAGGCAAATAAAATATTCAAGAAAAAGTCAAACGTGTCACTAACTTAGATGTACGACCAATCGGTCTTAATTTTTATGTACAAGACATACAAACTTTGAGTCTAAATGAGGTATGCAAACTTTCTGGGGATGTATGGCAACATCAAATACATCTTAAAATGGAAAGAATAGACAAATCATACAAAATTGAGAGTCGAAAACATGTAACTCTGTTGTACGTAAGTACAGACCTGTTGCCTCTGTTTAGATTCGGGATAGCAAGATATGTCGCTTTGTTGTACATCGGTACAGACCTGTCACCGCTGTCTTGCTAGCTTTAAGAATAAACCTTAAGTCAAACTAAGACACTTTGTTGTATGAAAATACAGACCTTTGTCCGATGTTTGTCTTTTAAAGAAAGTTTGCAAATACCAACAAGTTAGAATCTTTGTCTGTATGCCTTGATCATAAAAGTATGTCTATGTCTGGGTCACGTAAGATAATTTCATGATAAATAAAAATGCCAAGGGATATTCCGAAATGTAGAATGTTTAAAGGGGTAAAACCAACAATCGGCTAAATGGGTATTTCACGACAAACAATCAAAGGAATCAAAATTCCTAAGTGTGAAAGTTTAAGTACTGAAAGTGAGTCTCTGACATCGCTATCTGATTGAACCTCTCTTTGACTATACTCATCAAAAATATTTTGTTTACTGTTTAGCTTAGGTTGTAAATTTTAATAAGTATAGCTTAAGTCTAAGTTAAATTTTTTGGTCAAAATTTTAAAATTTTATTTTTACTTAGTTTTTATTTTATTTTATTTTACCTTAGTTTATTTTATTTTTATTTTATTTTATTTTATTTTATTTTATTTTATTTTTTACTTAGGTAAAAGGTCAAAAATTACTGAGGGTGCATTCACAGTTGAATAAAATAAACACTGCGTGAAAAATCTTGTGCTTAGGGTAAAAGATTTGGCATAGTTTATCTCGTTACACAATACCGTTGAAAAGGTTGAAGTTATTTCTAAATTTTCGAAATTTTTCTAAGTGTTTGGTGTAAATTCGAGTTTAGGACAAACTCAAAATTGGACGGTTTTCGAATCTGTCAGTAGATTCGACTTTGGCCATAGATTCGAAGGTTGGTATTATAAATAGGTAACAGTAACTGTCATTACTCCTATCTGTTTTCGAATCTACCCTCTCGAATCTATCCGGCGACCTCGAATCTATTTCCTCGAATCTATCGTTTTTCACATAAACGACAATTTGTCGAGTTTCTTGCTTGGTGTTTCGATTCTACTGATACTTCTAGGTATAATCAACTGGATTGTACAAGATTTGAGTAGTTTTATACACCATTTAAGTCAAAATCACCAATTTTGTAAGGTTTGTTGGTCGAAAACGGGTTTTTCAAAATTACAAAGTTTGGACCAATAAATAGTCAAATTAAATACACAAATCAGTGATTAGAACCTAGTTGGACTAATGTATGTGATTTGCTAAGTTCAAAATGGTTAAAATCTTGGGTTTTGATGAAGAATTGACCGACGGCTGTTCAAATCTGTTCGTGGACTCTCTCGAGTTTGTCAGTAAACTCGAGAAGCCCATTACATTCGAATCTGTCATCAAATTCGAAATAGGGACTCTTCGAATCTGTACATTCGAATTTGTCATTTTATTTGAATTATTTGAATTATTGGCATTTTTCAATTTAATTAAACTTGTGGAATTTCATTTGTGTTGGATTTTGTACTTACACAAGTTCAAAATAAAACAAATTTGAATTTAAGCAATTTTATTGATTTTTTAATAATTCTAACAGTTTATCTATTGTGCAGATATGGCTGTTCGTGCATTCGTGCCGAAGCATAATATGGTCATTCCCTATGATCATCATATCCCTGAGGCGCAGGGATTTCGTCAAATGATGGATTTTCTTGTTGAATCTAGGATTGCTTTTGCTTTATCTCACAATATTCAGATTGTAATTCCCTATGCTCGCCAATTCTATGATCATCTTCAGGTGGACTGCTCTGTCACCCCGACAGTGCTAAGAACAAGGATCGCAGGGCAACCGTTAGTGTTTTCCGCCGATATGCTGCGTCAAGTGTTGCAGCTCGGATCTCAGGAAGAAGAGGCTGGGCCTATTGACTTTCCACTAAGTATTAGGCAAGCGGCTTTTCAAAGGATGGGTTACAGCCAGGATGTTACGAAGACTTCCTACATGAACAGCGGGCTAATTGGCCAATGGAGATTTCTGGCTCATGTCTTTATGGTTTGCTTTGCAGCAAAGAAAGCCGGTTTTGACTATATAGTCTCGAAGATCCAGTCTGGGATGATCGCGTTAGTGTATAATCGGCCATTCAGTTTTTCGGAAATGTTTTTCTCCGAATTTGTTCATCAAATCACCGCTCCAGAGCATCAACAATTCCTGCTGTATCCACGATTCATAATGATGCTTATCAGGCATTTCTTGCCGAATTTGCCTCAGCTGAATGATATCCAAAGCGTCGCAGTGATGGATAAAAGAATTTTTGCTGATTGCTCCTCACACAGAGGAAGGCTGGCGGTTCCGGTCGAGCGACCGTTGTTTGGAGCTATTTTGGATAAGAATTTTGAAGCCCCAGATACTGCCAACTGGGCAGGGGAAGTTGAAGTTCAACCTAGACAACCACCGCAACAACAACAACAACAACCACAGCCACCGCGAGCACAGCCACAAAGGCGAAGACAAAGACCTACTGCGAGTCAAACACAGGCAACCAGGCCTTCTACAAGTCAGCAGACAGAAG
>JAANYP010001651.1:0-30988 GCA_020465985.1 Centrapalus pauciflorus | reverse complement strand
AATAATGCAGATTTATTTACCAAAGCGTTTGATAAGACACGGTTTGAGTATTTAATTCAACTGAATGGAATGCGCAACCCAGAGTAATTTGACCTTAGTAGTAGTAAGTTTATTTTATTTTTAGAGTCTTAATATTTCTTTCTTTATAGTAATCTGCTAATTTAGGAAAGTTTCTATTTTTAGTAAGTTTCTATTTTTAGTAAGTTAGTAGGTTAGCTTAGTTTACCGCTTTTCTTATGAAAAAAAAAAAAAAAGAAAATTATAAAAATACAAAAAAAAGAGAATATCAGAAAAAAGAGTTAAGTCTTAGAAGCGTAGGTTCAAAGTGACGAAAATTAGCACCGTCGTTATAGACTCTAAGTATTTAGGCTTTCACACATAATGCAACTAAATCCTAAGTGTTATACTTTACTTAGTTTGATGTGATGGTAGGCATAATACATATAGGGAATCTCAAGGCTAATAAAAAATTTTAGAAAAGGTCAAGCGTGTCACTAACTTAGATATATGACCAATCGGTCTTAGTTTTTATGTACAAGACATACAAACATTGAGTCTAAATGAGGTATGCAAGCTTTCTAGGGATGTATGGCAACATCAAATACATCTGAAAATGGAAAGAATAGAAATATCATGTAAAACTGAGAGTCGAAAACATGCAACTCTGTTGTACGTAAGTACAGACCTGTTGTCTCTGTTTAGATTCGGGTTAGCAGACATGTCGCTTTGTTGTACGTCAATACAGACCTGTCACCGCTATCTGCTAACTTTAAAAGAAAACCTTAGGTCGAACTAAGACACTTTGTTGTATGAAAATACAGACCTGTGTCCGATGTTTGTCTTTTAAAGAAAGTTTGCAAATACCAACAAGTTAGAATCTTTGTCTGTGTGCCTTGATCATAAAAGTATGTCTATGTCTGAGTCACGTAAGATAATTTCCTGATAAATAAAAAGGCCAAGGGATATTCCGAAATGTAGAATGTTTAACGGGGTAAAATACCAACAATCGGCTAAATAGGTATGTCACAACAAACAATCAAAGGAATCAAAAATTCCTAAGTGTGAAAGTTTGAGTACTGAAAGTTAGTATCAGACATCGCTATCTAATTGAACCTTTCTTAGACTATACTCATCAAAAATATGTTGTTAAGTATTTAGCTTAGATTGTAAATCTTCTTAAGTCTAGATTAAATTTTTGGTCAAAATTTTATTTTACTTTATTTTATTTTTACCTTAGTTTATTTTATTTTATTTTAGTTTAGTTTAATTTTCACTTAGGTAAAAGGTCAAAAATTACTGAGGGTGCATTCAAAGTTGAATAAAATAATCAATGCGTGAATTATCTTAAGCTTAGGGTAAAAGAATTGGCATCATTTATCTGGTTACACAATACCGTAGAAAAAGTTGGAAAAGTTGAAATTATTTCAAAATTTTCGAAATTTTTCTAAGTGTTGGTGGTTTCGAATCTAAGACAGACTCGAATAAGGAGTAATTCGAATCTGTCAGTAGATTCGAATCTACGCTTGGACTCGAGGGTTGGTGGTATAAATAGGTTAACAGTAAGTCATTAATTCCATCTTTTTTCGAATCTATACTATCGAATCTATCAAGGCGATTTCGAATCTGTTCTTTCGAGTCTATCGTAATCCTTCTAAACGACATTTTGTCGAGTTTGAAGACTGTGTGTTCGATTCTACTCTTGCATCTAGGTATAATCAACTTGATTGTACAAGATTTATGTAGTTTTATACACAAGTTTAGGCTAAAACATCAAATTTTGAAGTTTTATGGGTCAAAATAGGGTTTTTGCTAAATAACTAAGTTTGGACCTATAAAATATCAAATTAAAAGCATAAATCGATGATTAGAACCTAGTTGAACGAATGTATGTGATTTACCAAGTTCAAAATGGTTAAAATCTTGGGTTTTTGTTAAAAAATTGGGCCGACGGGGTTTCGAGTCTATGCTTGGATTTCGAATCTGTTCATGGGTTTCTCGAATCTGTTAATAGATTCGAGATGACCATGATATTCGAATCTGTCCATTAGACTCGAATAGGGACTTTTCGAATCTGTCCATTACACTCGAATATGGACACTTCGAATCTGTTACTTTCGAATCTGTACTTTATTTACTTTGTTTAATTTAAATTTTATTAAACTTGTGGAAATTTAATTGTGTTAGATTTTGTATTTAATCAAGTACAAAATAAAACAAATTTGAATTTAAACAAGTTTATTGATTTTTAATGAGTCTAACAGTTTTGTTTATTGTGCAGATATGGCGGCTCGAGCTTTTGTCCCAAAGCATAATATGGTCCTTAATCCTGATAATAATATCCCTGAGGCGCAGGGTTTTCGCCAAGTTTTGGATTTCCTAGCTGAATCTAGGATTAGCTATGCGTTGTATCATAACATTCCAATAGTCATTTCGTATGTACGGCAGTTTTATGACCATTTACAGGTTGATTGTACTGTCACCCCGACAGTTCTAAGAACCAGAATTGCTGGACAGCCGCTAGTCTTCTCTGCAGATATGTTGCGACAGGTTCTGCAGTTGGGAACACAGGAACAGGAGGACGGGCCTATTGACTTCCCGTTAAGTATTAGGCAGACCGCGTTTCTGAGGATGGGATATAGTTTGGATGTTGCGAAGTCATCATATATGAAGAGTGGCCTGATAGGGCAGTGGAGATTCTTGGTGCACGTTTTCATGGTTTGCTTTGCGCCGAAGAAGGCTGGATTTGACTACATAGTGTCAAAGATCCAATCTGGGGTTATTGCACTGGTGTATAATCGGAAGTTCAGCTTCTCACAAATGTTCTTCTCGGAGTTCGTCCATCAGCTTACGGCTCCTGAAAGGGAAAGGTTTCTGCTGTATCCAAGATTCGTCATGATGTTGATAAGGCACTTCTTGCCAAATTTGCCACAGTCAGATGACTCTCTGAGCGTTAATGTTATGGACAAACGCATTTTTGCTGACTGTTCCTCACATCGAGGAAGATTAGCTGTTCCGGTGGCGCATCCATTGTTTGGAGCGATTGTGGATAGGGAGTTTCACGCCCCGGGAGATGCCAACTGGGCAGGGGTCGTTGAGATTCAACCACAACAACAACAACAGCAACGTCAACAACAACAACAGCCGCGTGATCCAAGACGCCGACAGAGACCAGCCGCGAGTCAAATCCAGGCATCCAGGCCTTCTACGAGCGAACAGCCCCAAGCACAGGAAGCAGGGCCTTCAAGTGCAGTTCCCGAATCCGAGCAGATTGCTCAAACACTGGAGGAAATATGGGCATCTGGTCCCCATGCCAATGAAGATGTTGCAGCAGCGTTAGTGGGTGAGCTGCTTAGTCCCCCAGAAGATGAAGATGATGTATTTCGGGATGTAGAGGAATATGAGCCAGAAAGGGCAGATGAAGGCTTAACATCTTCAGAATCCGAATCAGAATCAGAGGAAGTTCCTGAACCAGCAGCTGCAGATCCCGAAATTCAAATTGGAACCTATGGATCGAGGTTGATTGTAAATGAAGGAGGTTCGAGGAGGCGAGAGGACAGGGAATCTGAGGATTCAGATTTTGAAGAAGAGGAGGTTGCTCCGTTGGTGACGAGGCAAAGGGCCAAACGTCACAAATTCATGCAGGGGACATCATCAGAGTCCGATGCACAACCTCAGCCTCAAACCCAAACCCAACCACAAGCCACAGCTCCACCATCACCGCGACCTCAGCATCATGAACCATACATTCCACCACCATTCATCCCATCTCCCAGTCAGTCCATTCCATCTACGTCAGCCGCATATACTGAAAATCAAAGATTCATGCAACTCAAAGGACGTGTTGACTTTCAGCATGTTCAAATCATATCCCTTACAAAAGCTGTCGGTGAGCTCCAGGAGCATAACTCAAATCTTGACAAGGAGAATGCAGAATTATGGAAGATTGTGGAGACTGTAAGAGACGAAAACACAGAGCTAAAATCGTTTATTGCTGATCAGTCTTCAGAAATCAGATCAATGAGGTTCCTCCTTGAGCAACTTATGAAAAATCTACAAACTCAGGGGGAGACAAGTTGTAAGGATCAGGAGGTACAGCGAAGAGATGATGATAACGAAGGCAATGATCCCGGTGCAAATAAAGAGAATGAGTCTGTAGATTTTCCTGCAGCTCAAGCTACACAAATTCAGGGGGAGCCTAGTCAAGGCGAAGGAGAAATGGGTGAGGCTAGTTCATCTAAACAACCTACGGACTTTGAAATCAGTGAGATGATTGACGCGCTCATGGATCTCTATGATGATCCTCTAGATGTAGGTTTTGATGATGAAGATGAAGAGCTGGAGGAAGGCGAGTTTGTGCCAGAAGAGGTAGTGGACTGGCAGTCAGATGATGAGGTAGTCGCTGATGAGGATGATGAAGCTGATGAGATAGTTGTGCAGCAGAATCCTATTACCGATACCTACATGATTGATGGAAATAGAATTGTCAATGTAGATATAGTAAATGCTACATTGAATCCTCAGCCATCGACAGAAGAACCTGCAAGAGAGCTAACTAATGAAGAAAAACGAAAACTATGGTTCAGGGCTGAAGAGAAGGAAGTAGCGATTACAAAGACAATGAGATTGCCAGGTACTGGGAAGCTGTCTGAGCGAATTTTAAGCTGGTTCTTGACAGAGATGTGCAGCTATTTGTAATAAAAAGAAAAGACGGGCTTCAGTACATGAGGCGAACTTTAAAAGCGTTCAACTCCTTGCCAAAGATCGAAATCACTGCGCTAGCTTGGAAAGATCTTATAAACATTGGCAATGATCCCTACGCGAGCGTAATCGAAAGAATCATAAGAAAGGAAGGGAGATCAAGGAAGTTCGAGCGTTTGAATCCAGGGTCGGGAGAAGAGTAGAGGATCCGTCACGTATTGATCCTCTAACTGGACGACCTTGGATGAGGATTCACTATAAACCGGCTAGATGTCTTAGGAAGGTTCCTCTCAAGCCAATGCCACAAAATATTCTAAAGAATCTGAAGTGGTGGTATGCTGACACGGAGACTGGGGAAGCGGTCATGGAAGACTTAGAAGAAAATGTTATTCTTAGAGTCTACGACCCTCTTCACCTGGTAAACCTCTCCAAAGATGATCTTCACATTTTGCATGCCTGTAAGATCTCAAGTGATACACATATGGACGGTGAAGCTAATAAGTATGTAAATGTAGTCAAGGTATGTGTCGAGAAAGGTTTGTATGCTGGTAGTATTTTGAATCAATAAATAAACAAAGTTCTTAAGTCAAATGTGTGAATTATTAGAAGCTATCGTCAAGGGGGAGTCTGTTGGTACATCCTGTGTGACGATAGCAGTCTAAGTGGTCTTACATTGTGATTTAGCATGTGTTTGTTATATATGTTATTTATGGTTGATATTTATCGGTGTTTGTATGTTGGAACTTGATGTAATGTATTACAAGAAGTTCAAACATAAAGCTCAAAAATAAATTCAATCATAAGTAATAACATAAGTTTCAGCACTTAGTCGTTTATGTAAAAGGCTAGATTCGAATTATATATGGATTGACATTCGAATCTGTGATAGATTCGAATGTAACCATAGATTCGAACTAACGCCAGATTCGAGAGTGTCTTGTGGACAGACTCGAATGGGCCTTGGGACAGATTCGAGGTTGGCCCACATCAGACTCGAATCAGGGTCTATAATTAGGGATAGACTCGAATCATTAGATGACTTTTAGCAGAATTCGTGAGGAATTAAGCAAAAGGCGATCTCGAGTTTATCAGCTAGGTGAGTGCCGTTTCGGAGAGAATTAGTTCGTAGGATCGTTCGTGTGTCGTTCGTTCAGCGTCTAATAGTCTCCGTGTTCCGTTGGTTGAGAGTTGTCCGTCTAACCGTCAACGAGGATTCCGCACTCGTTCACGGATCCGCGTCTAGATAGATCTTGCAGTCGTAGACCTTACAGCGCACACACTTATGGAAATGACCAAATTACCCTGCACACTTTGACAGATCAAGTGAAACAACTAACAGTCCGAGAAAATGAACTAGCAGCTTGAGAAAATACTCAAGCTGTTAGTATTAATTTAGACTACTGCTAATGAAACAGTGACTCCCCCTTAATAAAGCATATGTATAACGAAAAAAGAATTAATCCATATTAACCATACCAATATTTGATACTAGGAAGGTGAATCTTCCTACATCAAATGGTTTTGTAAATAGATCAGCTAACTGATCATCAGTGTGAATTTTGGTAACCTGGATTAATTTCTTCTCATTGCAATCCCTTATAAAATGAAATCTAATTTCTATATGCTTGGTTTTGGGAAATTTCACTGGATTTTGTACAACACTAATTGCACTTGAATTGTCAATATAAATGGGAGTGGATAGGAAATTCATACCATAGTCTCTCAGTTGATTTTGAATCCATATCACTTGGGAGCAGCAACTTGCAGCTGCTACATATTCTGCTTCAGTAGATGAAGTGGATACAGTTGTTTGCTTTTTGCACTGCCAAGAGCCTAACCTTGCTCCCAAGTATTGACATCCACCAGTTGTAAATGTTGCATCCTCCATAATCACTGTCAGAATAGGCTGTTACTTCAAGAGGAGAGTCTTTAGGATACCAGAGGCCTAAATGTGGTTGGCCTTTAAGATATCTAAAGATTCTCTTAACAGCAATCAAATGGGAGTCCTTTGGAGAACATTGAAACCTATCACACACACAAACAGCAAACATAATATCAGGTCTAGAAGATGTTAGATACATAAGAGATCCTATAAGAGATCTGTATAAATGAATGTCCACATCTATGCCATCTTTGTCCGTATGGAGCTGCTTGTGAGGATCCATAGGAGTACTTGCAACTTTGGTATCTTGATACCCAAACTCTTCCAGTATGTCTTTAACATACTCTGATTCACTTATGAAGAGACCAGTGGGCTTCTGCTTGACCTGCAATCCTAGAAAGAAAGTGAGTTCTCCCATTGAACTCATTTGAAACTTTTTGTGCAATAAGACCTCAAACTCTTTGCACAGACTGTCATTTGATGATCCAAAGATGATATCATCAACATATATTTGTACAAGCAGAATATCAGTTTTGATGGACTTTGTGAATAGTGTTTTGTCCAGAGTGCCTCTCTTGAACCCATTCTGTAGAAGGTATGATGACAGAGTGTCATACCATGCTCTAGGAGCTTGATGGAGTCCATAGAGAGCCTTATCTAGTTTGTAGACTCTGTCTGGATACTTGTAGTCCTCAAAACCAGGAGGCTGACACACATAGACCTCTTCTTCAATTGTGCCATATAGAAAAGCAGACTTCACATCTATTTGATACACTTTAAAACCTTTGAAGCTTGCATAAGCTAAAAACAGTCTGATGGCTTCAATTCTTGCTACTGGAGCAAATACATCATCATAATCTATGCCTTCCTCTTGAGTGTACCCTTGTGCTACTAGTCTTGCACTACAAAAAAATGTCAATTGTACACGTTATTTTTACACGCTTTTAGCAAGTGCGTAAAAAAGTGTTATGTTTATTCGCACTTAAAAGAATGTAAAAATTAGTTACAATTACAAGTGTGAAGTTTTTATACTCAAATATGTGTTTTAGAAAAAGTTTGCAGATATATATGTGGACAAACTAATAATTTGTCCACGCTTAAAAGTATGAAAATTAATTTGTCACATTTAATTTGTCCGCATAAGATGAAGCGTGGCAAATTGAGTGTGATAAATTTATCACTACACTTTCAAGTGTGAAAAAATTTAAATTTGTCCACACATATACATGTGAACTTTTTTCTTCATGATTTTAAATGTGGTAATTAGGATGATTTAGTATATATATTCACGCTTATTATTGCAATAATTTTAAACACATTTATATGTGTAGAAAATTTACTAAATTTTTACACACTTTTAAAAAAGCGTATAAAAATGATGTGAACAAATGACATATTTGTTGTAGTGTTGCTTTGTTCTTGATGACTATCCCTCTCTCATCCTTCTTGTTTCTGAACACCCATCTTGTACCAATAGCTCTCTTTCCTTTAGGAAGATCAACAAGTGTCCATACATTCTGAATCTTGAACTGTAGCAGCTCTTCCTGCATTGCCTCAATACAAGATGAATCTTTCAAAGCTTCTGATGCCTTTTTAGGTTCTAGCTGAGACATGAAGCAGGCATGTTCAAAAGCAGCTAGACTGAATTCAGGAACTGCTTGTTCAGCAGCAGCAGTCTCATTTTGAATCATTTTCCTTGTTTGCACAGGTGTTCGTGGATCACCCATTATTTGATTGAGAGGATGATACTTGTGAACCCTGAGTGTAGGCTCTCTATCTGTCTGAAAAGAAGATCCAAGATTTGTATCATCTCCATCAGGACCAGTGGATGGTTCAGCTTCTGGAACAGCTTGACTGGAATCTGGGACTGTTTCCCTTTGTGTTGGAGCTGTTTTCTCAGGACTTGGGAGTTGCACTTCAGTGTCTGGATTTGTATCATGTTGAGCATTCAGAACCTCTGGAGGATCACAAGATAGAAGTGGTATAATTGTATACTCATCCCAATTGTTTGAATCTGCAGCAGTTTGAAACTTTGTGCCAACAGCTTGATCATTTGTGCTACCAGCATGAGAATTTGCATTGACAGCATGAGAATTTGAGTTGACAGCTTCAATCCTGTTTGCATCAGCTTCTGCAGTATACTCAACAAAGCTCGGAGAATTTGTTAGTGAATCTAAATCAAACAACCAATCAGGACCAGTGCCTTTGACATTTGCAGTATTTTCATTAAATTCAACATTGGCACTTTCTTCAATGGTTTTAGACACACTGTTATATACTCTATAGGCTTTGCTTTGATTTGACTATCCTACAAAGAAACCTTCTTCAGCCTTACTTTCAACTTCCCTAAGTGAGTCTTAGTGTGAAGAATGGTACATGGACATCCAAAAGATTTGAAAAAGGCTATTAGGGGTAATCTATTATGGAATAACTCATATGGAGTTTTCCCTTGTGATTGAACAATCTGAACCCTATTTAGAACATAACAGGCTGTGTTGACTGCTTCTGCCCAAAAGGTCATTGGCAGTTTTGAATCAGCTTGCATGGTTCTAGCAGCCTCAATTAATGTTCTGTTCTTTCTTTCAGCTACACCATTTTGTTGTGGTGTTCTTGGTGCACTATATTGCCTATCAATACCTTTGGACTCACAGAAACTGTTTAGAACATGATTTTTAAACTCAGTTCCATTTTCTGATCTTATCACCTTGACTTTTGAGTTGAATTTGTTTTCTATCTTAAGAATAAAAGACGTAACTAGCTCAGCAGTTTCATCTTTAGACCTAAGAAAGTAAACCCAAGTAAATCTGGTGATATCATCAACAATGACTAAACAGTAAGCCCTTTTATTCAAACTCAAAACAGATGTTTGACCAAATAGATCGATATGAATCAGATGAAGAGCAGATGAGATTGAATTTACTTCTTTGGCCTTATGAGAAGTTTTGTGTTGCTTGTCTTTAAGACATGGTACACAATGATCATCACATATGAACTCCTTTTATGGTAAACCTCTTACCAGATTCTTTTTGACTAAAACATTCATGGACTTGAAGTTCATGTGACACATCCTTCTGTGCCAAAGAGCAGACTCATTGGATGATGCTTTAGATATCAAACAGCTTAAAGTACTTGATTTGGATAAAAGCTCTGTGTCCAAACAATATACATTGTCCTTTCTTGGTGTTCTTAGTAAAACAAGATTTTCAGGAATTTTAAAATCTTTTGAAAGGACAATGCACTCAGAATCTGTAAACAAAACAATATTTTGTTTGTCACAGATTTGAGATACACTCAATAAATTATACTTAAGCTGTTCAACATACAAAACATCATTGAAAGTCATGTTGCCTGCATTAACATTACCTTTACCTATAACCTTACCTCCTTTGGAGTTGCCTCTAAATGCAACGAATCCTCCATCAAAGCCTTTGAAATTTGACAAGCACTCAGAATTGCCTGTCATGTGCCTAGAGCATCCACTGTCCAAATGCCATCTTGTTTTATGTGGTGACCTGTGGTTGCCCTGCACAAATAAAAGCTTAGTTAGTAGTGGAGTAAACCCAAACCAAGTTGGTTTTGGGTTGTCCTTGTGCATTAACATAACTAAACATTGTCTTTGATTTCTTGTACTTAGTGAGATCCACTGATGGATTTTGTGGAGAGTACTTAGTTATCGCATGAGGTATCCAGGCATTTTGTCCATCCTTTTCAGGTGCAGTCTCAGATGATCCATTACCAGTTCCAACTTTGAGCCTGCCAGTCTGAATTGAGTATGTAGTGCTAACAGCTTGAGAATTTGCACTAGCAGTCTCAACTTTAGACTTGGCAGTTTCAACATTTGTATCAACAGGTTCACCTGAGTGTGGATTGTTTCTTATTAGCACACCATATTTGTTTAAAATTTAATTTTGGTTTAGCTAAAACTTGTTTTGGTGTGTGGATTGTTTCTTATTAGCTTTTGAGAACCTGTGATCAATTGTTTTCTTTGGAACTGATGCAGTAGGAGGTTTGGCCTTTGTATTTTTTGAATTTTCAGAGTTTGTCTTTTGATGAAGCATAGTCTGTTTTGCAACAGATGGTTTATAGAAACAATCTCTGGCCAAGTGATTCTTTCTGCCACAATGAAAACATTTTTTGACTGTTTGAATTGGAGAACCAGTTTTATTGGACAATTTCTGGTTGTTCCTCTGATTTCCCCTTACCTGCTGTTGTTTGGGAAACTTTTGGACAACATGCTTTTGGCATGTGCAGACTGGAACATTTTTACCCCTTTTATTATTCTTTGAAGAAGGTGCAGTGTTACAGTTAGAAGGTACAGAAACCTGTGGAGCAGCATTGCACACACTCATCTTCGCCTTTCCTTTCTTATTGGGGACTTGGATTTCTATACTTGCACTCATTGTTTTGTGTTCTTTCTCAACTGCTGTGCACTCACAGTCTCTATTTTGAATCTGATCTTCTTTAGATTCAGGATTGTTGTTAAGGATAGGATCTACAGTAGTCATAGACTCATCTAATGGTTCATTGACAAGCCTATCAGCAACCTCACTCATTCGATGAATGTATTTGTTGTTGTATGGAGGTGGAGTAGCTCTGTAGCCTATACCTTCTTTGGGATTAACCTGAGATTTTACCCTATCTTTAAATTGGACTTCCATTAGGTGTTCCAGCTTTTGATTTGCCAATTTGAAGTTACCTAGATCTATATTGACAGATTCTAGTGTCTTATTAGCCTCTAACACCTTTTGTTCAGTCTCTTCTACCTTTTTATTTAGGGATTCTATTTTCTTATTCAGCTCCTTTTTCTCCCACTCATGATATGTTCTATCATGTCCCATTTGAATCTCATTATCCTTATAGTCATTGATCTGTTTTTCAAGATCTTCTATTGCTTGCATGTATTCATATCTCCTTTTTTCCATCTTAGCTAGAGTTTTACACATGCTCTCATTATGATCTCTGTACTTTTTAACCATATTTTTACATGTTTGAGAGCAGAGTTTAGAATTTACCTCAGATGGTAGTTCAGTGGAGGAGACATTTGATGTTTCTGCCATTAGAGCTTGATTTTGAAACTCTTCCTCTGTCTGATCACTCCAGTCAAACACATTGTCTTCTTGAGAGACAAGTGCTTGTGATGATGAAGCCTGATTAGTCTGCTGAGGCCTTGATGATTGTTGACTTTGAGATCTGCATTCTCTGGAACAGTGGCCAAGCTTATGACATTTATAACACTCAACTTTTGACTTATCAAAAGCTGGTTTGCCTTCTGCTCTGGCTTGAAAGTTGGTTCTGCCAGTTCTTTTCAGAAACCTTTTGGCCCTCATGGTCAGCATTGCATGTTGCCATTTCAGATCCATCTCTTCTAGATCATCTGGATGAATCTTTTCTAGATCTTCAGCATTTAGAGCAAACAGTCCATCATTGGCAACAAAAGCCTCATAGTGAGCTTCAGTAGAGTTGCCATCACCACCTGAAAAGGAATTACTACCATTAGATTTTTCTGATGACAGAAGAGCAGTATTGTGATTATAAGAAAGAGATTTCATTTTAGTGTCAATCTCTGACTCAAACACTCTCAGACTGTTGTACAGATCATCCAGTTCTATTTCATCAAGAGTGTCTTTTGTTCTCCATTGAGCAGCATAAATTGTCCATTCTTCTCCAAGAGATCTAAGAAACTTTCTGTTGACCTCATCTTGATCCAGGCTGACTTTTGCACTTTCCAGTTCATTTATCAGTTTGTTGAACCTGTCAAAGATTTGAGTAAGGTTTTCATTCTTGCCACCAGAAAAGTTCTCATACTGCTGTTTCAAAAGATCCTTTTGATTTCTCTTGGTACTGGCATTACCAGCAAATCTTTTCTCTAAAACAATCCAAAGAGAATGGGCAGTATAAAACTTTTTGAACTGATGTTGATAAGCATTAGGAATGGCTATTTGTAAAAGTGTAAGAGCTTTTACTTCATTCATTCTAGCCTTTCTTTCAAGTCCAGTTTTTGGAGGAGTTTTGACAGGTTTTCCCTCATCATCAACTTCTGGATCAACTACAGGAGGAAATTCAACAGCTTCCCATATGGCATAATCAATGAATTGAATATGCTGTTGAATCCTGAGTTTCCGCATCTCAAACTCAGTGGGCTTGAGCTTAGGCACTTTGAGTCTTTGCCCAGATCCACTGCTGCTATTATCAAATTCCATTGCAAAAGATTAAAAGTTTTAAAGAAAGCTTTCGACTTTGAAAAACAAAGAACGACCTGTGGCTCTGATACCACTTCTCGGGATCTAAACTTAACTACCTAAGATTAACTGATTTTAATTGATCAAAGTGTAAACCAATAATCTTGTACTAAATCAAAGTCTAATTAAGAAGTTTGCGGAATAACACTTAATTATTTTGATAAAAGCTTTCAGAATTCATAAAAATAAACATAAGGAATAAACAAAATTGCTTGTATTGCTGAATCAGAATGATTACAATCACCTCTATTCTGTTTGATTAGACGAAGAACACAAATTGTTCTTAGGGTTTTACAACCTTAGAGGCTTATGAAAACTTAAACAAAAAGCAATTACAAACTTGAATATGTAGAAACTTGATTACAATAGAAAAACCTATTCTATGTATTTATAATGCTTTCTGATTTTGTTTCCTTGAAGGACTCTGACTTCTCTGATAGTAGATATGCTGGAATCTTCGTGTAAATATCTTTTCCTGAATATCAACACTTTCTGTTTATGAAACCGTTGAGCAGCTTGAGCAGAGCAGCTTGAGCAGAGCAGCTTGAGTAAATTTACTCTGGCAGCTTGAACTTTTGTACTAGCAGCTCGAACTTCTTCAACTAACAGCATGAACTTTGTATTTACATAGAAATTCTACTAACAGTCTGAGAAGTCTAACTAACAGTTTGAACTACTTAGAATATTTCCCAACATCCAACACTCTCTTCGTTGATGGTTCGGGTTTTTGTTTGTGAGATGATCTTTTCATCTTGCCCTTCTCACATGCTCCACACAGATGGTCTTTTTCATATCTTAGTTCTGGGAGACCTTTGACCTGTTGTTTAGCAGCCAGCTTATTGATGTTTTCAAAGTTTGAGTGGGATAACCTTCGATGCCACAACCAAGAGTCTTTTGAAGAGGCTTTTGATAGAAGGCAGATGCTATCCTTAACCATGATCTTAGCTACGTCTATGGTGTGAAGGTTAGAGTTACGGGAAACAGATAAAATTTCTTTGCCATCCATACTCTTAACACTACATTTCTTAGCCCTAAACGTTATTTTTAATCCTTTATCTCAAAGCCGTCCTATGCAAAACATATTATGTGATAATCCCTCAACATAGTCAACATTCTTGATGACTAGATTATTTAAGACTAAATCCCCGTATCCTTTTATGTGAGCTTGGTGACTGTTCCCAAATTTTACCGTCGCACAGTATTGTTCAACTACGTTCAACAGTAATTCTCTTCTCCCAGTGATGTGCTTTGAGCAACCCGAATCCATATACCAGATGGATTTTGCCTGAAAAACAAATAACTACATATAATGAAAATCTATAAGCATTCAAACAGATCCATCTTTTATTGACAATCAAACCGTGTTATGAACCGAGATGTTCAGAAAACCTGATGAATTTAGACCGGGTCCTGAGCTGTGTGCACGGAAGCCAAACGTGTCGGTTTAAGCACAACTGACAAGCAGACGAACGGGTCCTAGTCTATGATAACTAGAAGCCAATTCATTGAATTACGGGTCTTGAACTGAAGTAACAAAGAACCATCTGCATTAAGATCACACAACTTTGGGTACCCATCTTAATATGGGTCCTTTAGGGTTAGGAGTTCCAGGTGAATATGGCATGTTTGCAGTTTTAGGAACCCATTTTGCAGTTATTTGTGGTCCAGATGCATAGCCTTTTGGAATCCATTGAAAATTGGATTTATCAGGCTTTGGAACCTTAGCGATGAATTTTGAGACTTGTTTAACTTTTGCTTTGGTTTTGGGCCTAGGCAAAGTACAAGTCTCATTTTTCATGATGGCCGATGATGCAACATTTTTTATTTTCTTTTTACGAATTCTTTTAGCAGGATATGACACAAAAGCATTCATTTCAGGAACTTGGCGTCTAAAACGAGTTAGACATAAATTAAACAAGTCAATAAACGAATACTTCAAACAAACATTAGAATTCGTCACAACATTATAAATATTGTTTTCAGAGATTACATGCATCCTATCTCTAGAAACAAAATCAATTGGCATAACAGCCTTCTTCCCAAAAAAAAATCGTAAAATCTTGCATGGTAGTTTTTGGTACTCTTCTCACATGATCCGTAGGAACAAAACGACGAGAGTCAGTACGCATGGAAGGCTTAGACTTTAAAGATTTTTATTTTTCTTGGTGAGTGGGTTTCTTAAAAGACTTGGATTGAATCTGAGTCTTTTTCGAAACCTCAGCTTTAAAAGGTTTTGAGCATTCACCTTTACAAGTGATGGATGAGTTTTCAATTTTAGTCTTGCCTTTGTTAGATGAGACGAGCGGGTTTTTGGTAGGACGAGAAACTATTGGTTCCTTTAAATGAAGAGCTTTCTTTTGAGATAATTCACAGATTGTTGAAAACTTTGATTTACCAATTTTTCCTCACTCTTAAGAAGAGCTTCTTGAAAATCAAGAGCTTTCTTTTGAGTTGTCTTTAATTCCTTTTCTAAAACTTTAATTTTATGTTGAAGAACTTTTGTAGGAATGTAAAGGTGAGAGATTGGTTTTACAAGTTCTGCTTTCATTTCAGCTTCAGAATAACTAGACAAGAATTCTTCCTCTAGAGTGGGTATTCTATAAGGATCACTCTCGTTTAGTTCTTCATATTAAAAAGATATTTCTTCTCTTTATTTTCAATACGTTTCTCATCCTCTTGGGTTAAAACGTCTTTTGATGACTCAAAAAAGAAAGATTTAAGCCCAGCACCCATGTAATTCATGTCATAAAACAGAGGTAGAACTTTTTTGAGCCTTTTCCAAATACTTAGAATTTTTAAAACCAATTCATTGTTTAGAATGGTAAAACCTAGTTTATTTGGGCTGGTTTAAATGAATAGTTTGTTCAGTTTGACCCCGTTTTAAAATTTTCATCATCAAGGGTCTTTATTCGAGAGTACAAACTTATTCTTTCTTCCTCTATCATTTTGTATTTTTCTAAGCCGTCTATGTTTTCCATACTTACTGTCTCTAATTGTTTTGATAGACAAGAAATTGCTTCTTTCAATGAGACTTTTTCTTTAGATAACCTATCCATACAAGATTCTAGGTACGTATTCCTATCCTGAACATCTACCTTTTCAATTAGCATCTGTTTTATCACATTATTATTAGTTAACCACTTTGACTGATATAATTCAGATGACTCTTTTAATGTTTGGGCTAGATGTTCAGCCTGCACACACTTTTCTGTTTCAGCATTTAACCTAGCTTCTAAATCAAGTATATGTGTGTGCAATTTACATTCACTATGTACAGATAAATTATTTACATGCTTTGTAATGTAAAAGGAATGTACGTCTCGTGTCTCAAAATTTGATGACGAACATTCTGGATCGTCGGATCTGGCCCATGCTGGTGGATTTTGCGGTGTCTCCCCCTCAGCAGCAGTGTCTGAATCTGAATCAGTTGATGTAGCACGTTTTTCCAATCCCAAACGATCCACCATGTAGCAATTTTTTCCTTTGTCATCCTCGTCATCAGTATCCTGTGCATCCCAATAATCTTCTTGGGCAACGAGAGCCATAGCATCCGTCCTTTTTTTGGCAGCTTCCAGCTTCCGCTCATAATAACCGACGTCTCTCTCAAACTTGTTGTTGCACTCCAGAGCAAAGTGGCATGGTTTGCCACACTTGTAGCATAGACGTTCTTCGGTTCCTTTTGGCTCTTCTGCTCTTGGCCTCTCATCTCTCCTCTCCACCGGCCTCTTGTCGGCACGGCGAGGTTCCCTACTATCATCTCTCCTGTTGTCTCGACAATCATAGTCCTTTCGATCGTCACGTCGGTCATCCCTTCTTTCATCACGACGATCATCCCTTCTGTCATTACCCGTTGAGAATCGAATTGGGAAGCAAAAATTTGTGGATTAAAGCTAGTTATTAACAGGAATCAGTTGGAATTAAGGTACGAACATTATTTATAAGCTAAAGCTTTATTTTGAGAGTTTAAGGTTCAAAAATTCAGAATTTAATTCTGGAAATTCATGATGCATATATGTTATATTAGTTGGAAATCATCTCTTGAAGAATACTGAAGCATTAGAAACAAGAATCGTTGGTTGAATCGATCCAGAAGGTAAGAAATCTCAATTTTTATGACTTTTTGTGTTCTTGAAGAAAAGTTCATATTTTGGTTGAATCTGGACGAATTAGTGTGTTATGAACAGGAAAAATGATGTAGAAACACCCCAAAGGCCCAAATATGTTAATAAAACATTACTTCAAGTTGCATGTGTTAAAAATGGATTTTTGGCGATTTTTATGTTAAAACCCGTAGCTTCGACATGATGAACTGTATGTCGACTCGGCGAGCCGCCTCGACTCACTTGGCGAGTCGCCAAGAACACTTGAAATGAATCTTCAAAAATTCATAAGTGTTGGATCAGAATTCGGTTGGGACCCGAACTCAGATGAGACCCGAACCCGAATGGAACCGAATACGGATGGACTCGAAATCGGATGGGTCCAAAGTAATTCGGGTGGATCCAAAATTTGGCCGAGGATCCGAAATTTGGACCTCGACTCGGCGTGTCGCCTCGACTCACTCAGCGAGTGACCTAGAGATTATGCGAATTTCGGATGAGTTTTAAGGAACCCGAATTTATGGTTAATTGATCACACTTTTGGGATATCTTTTGTACTATATTAAGGTATATAATGAAGGGTTATTCAGGACTAATAACACACCAAATAATGGATTTTAAACGTGAGTTTCGGATGTCAGTTCCGAATGTTTTAACACTTTAAATTGAAAAGAGTTGTTGCAATTTGTTAAAGAACATATAATGATGATATGTTTATCTTGTGAAAATATAACAGGTCCCTTGTGGTGTTGTTTAACCCACAGTGGGGTACTTTTATGGTTCCGGTTGAAATTCCAAGGAGAAATAATATTGATTTAAGTTAAACGCATCCACTGTGAGTACATATGATTTCGCATGTTTGTATCTGCTTTATATTAGCTGTTGTCTGCTGAGACATGTTGTTTCACTTTCGTTTGGAATTCTACTAACTTGCATAGACTTAGATGCACATTGATCTTGCTGCATTTTCGTTTTTTTGTTGTGCATCTATCGATGGACCAGCGGGTCGAATCTGTGTTCCGATGTTATTGCGCTATATGACCCGGAGCTGATCCCTTCGTGATTCTGGTAGGCAGTAAGTCATCCCCGATGTTAAGTCCGTCTCAGATGGTTGGTTTAAATGCCGAGCTTTGGGCTCGTAGGAGCTGCCGCTCATCTGCCGTACTTTGTGTACGTAGTGAGTATACGACGTGCGTCGTTGGTGTTACTCTTGGGGGCTTCATAAAGATTTATAGAATGCGTAAATCTGTGTATTCACTAAGGATCCCTTACTCCTCAGTTGTTGACATTTTTACAGGTATAGGGAAATCCGCTGCTGGACCTTCTAGCTAGGTCGTCTGTTGAAGTAGTTGAAGAAATCTACTACCCATCTTGGTAACTGAATCGTGGGGTTATTGTTTAAATATGTTTGGGATGTTGTAATAAATTTTGAGTATGTAGACTTAGACATGAAATCTTGTAACACCGTAGGGTGTTTAAAAACAGTTGTATTATTTTTATTACGTACATTAATGCTTCCGCAATTATATTAAGCTTTCAGATCATTATGTAATCATGTGTTTGGTGATTAATCCTGGGTGTATTGTAATGGTGGTTATTGTGGCAAGGGTGTCACAGCGAATGGTATCAGAGTAGTAGTTTGAGATTCAAGTGTCCGTGAGGTCTTGGCCTCAAACATTAAGTGATGATATGTAGTGATTTTAAGTAATGATCTGAACTAAGATAGACTACGATCTAGTAGTCATAGGAGATTGACTTTCATATGGGACAATGGGTGGTGTCTTTAAATTAATGACATGTTACTAAACAAGTTACATGTTTTATATTTCAGAACATGTCTGGAGGAGGAATGACACCATAAGAAACCATAGAAATGATGCTAGCCATGATGGCTGAGCAAAATAAGATGATTTAAGACCAGTTTCAGGCTCGAGATGAGGCTGAAGCTAAGAGAAGAGAGGAAAAGAGAAAGAACAAGGAAAAAGAGGGGGGCAACAATGATGAATGAGATGACAACACTGGGTCATCTAATAAACCCAAAGGTTGTCGATTCAAGGACTTTAAAGGAAATGGTGCTGTAGAATTTAATGGACTGGGTGATGCTGTTGCCGCACTTGAATAGATAACAGCAACTAAGCGGACATTCCGAATCAGCGATTGTGCTGAGAAGGACATGGTCCGGTTCGCTACTGCAATGTTCACCAAAGACGCAGTTATGTGGTGAATTCCATGGTTAACACCTTAACCTTGGAAAAAGTATCTGTTATAACTTGGGCTGAGTTTACTGAACTATTCACTCAACAATATTGTCCGGTTGATGAACGTCGAAGGTTGGAAGCTAAATTTATGACTCTGATGCAGGGGACTAAGACTGTGTCCCAGTATGCTGTGGAATTCACGAGGCTGAGGTTGTTTGCACCTCATCAGGTCGATACAGAGGAAAGAAAAGTGACCAGATTCGAGGCTGGTTTGGATATGGAGATTAGGGGGGTAATGAGCAACGTACGCTACCCTACATTTGTTGGCTTACTAAAGGCTGCCAGAAATGTATAACAAATTCTTATTATTTCAGAATATTCGATTGGGTCTGCCGCTGCTGCTACTAACCCAACCCAGCCGTCACCACCGAAGCGCCAACGTGAAGGGGGATATTCTTGTTCTTCCCGATCTTCACAATATTCACCACAGCAATCTTATCATCGATCATCTGGGTCTTCTGGTCGTGCTCGTGCATACTCGATCAACACAGAAATGCGGTATTGTAATAAGTGCCACTTGGAACACTTCGGCAAGTGCCCTAATGGACGCGCATGTTTTTGCTGTGGAGAGTAGGGTAATTTTCAGAATGAGTGCCTAAGGAAAGCTGATGCCTGTCATAACTGTGGTGTATGGGGGCATTACAGTTGAAACTGCAGGAAGAATGATCCAGCTGCTGCTGCTCCAACGTCGACAAGATCTTCTAGGGGATCATGTGGTGGGTTAGTCAACCGCCGGAGCCAGCCACAAAGGGCACCAACTCGTGCTTTTCAGATTACAGCGGAAGAGGCTAAAGAAAACCTGGAAGTGGTTACGGGTACGTTTATTGTAAATTCCATGCCTGCACGAGTTCTTTTTGATTCGGGTGCCAACCGGTCCTTTGTATCTACTGTTTTTGCACAACAACTGTCAATGCCTCTATCTAAGCTATCTACTATACTTGATATTGAAACTGCTAGTAACACTTTAGTCAAAGTAGGTCACGTATACCGTAACTGCACTTTAGTGATTGAAGATGTAGTCTTCAATTTGGACCTGATTCCGATCGAATTTAGTGAGTTTGACGTGATTGTTGGAATGGACTGGTTGATCGAAAATGAAGCCCATATAGTCTGTAAGAAGCGAATGATAAAGATAACTACTCCGGAGGGGCGTGAGATCTGCATATATGGGGATAGGAGAAGTGGGGACCTGTGCTTATTGACCATTGCAAAAGCCCGAAAGCTTGTTGCAAAGGGGTGTGACGCCTACTTGGCATTTGCTACTGATGCCAAGGCTGAGAAGAAGACTGTGGCCGATGTGCCTGTTGTATCACAATTCCCAGATGTGTTTCCGGAAGACTTGTCTGGCGTGCTGCCTGAGAGACAAGGGGAGTTCCAAATAGATTTGATCCCTGGAGCGGCACCAGTAGCTCGTTCTCCGTATCGCCTTGCTCCTACCGAAATGCAAGAGATGATGAAGCAACTTAAGGAGTTGTTGGATAACGGTTTCATTCGACCGAGTTCATCGCCATGGGGAGCCCCTGTACTGTTTATGAAAAAGAAAGATGGCACGATGAGGATGTGCATTGATTACAGGGAGTTGAATAAGCTGACAATTAAGAACAAGTATCCGCTGCCGAGGATAGATGACTTGTTTGATCAGTTACACGGGGCTAGTGTCTTTTCTAAAATCGACTTACGATCGGGGTACCATCAATTGAAGGTATGAAAGGAAGATGTGCCTAAAACAGCTTTCAGGACACGTTATGGGCATTACGAGTTTTTGGTGATGCCTTTTGGGTTAACCAATGCCCCGGCTGTCTTTATGGATTTGATGAATAGAGTTTGCAGACCGATGTTAGACAAGTCGGTGATTGTGTTTATTGATGACATTCTAGTGTACTCCAAGTCTGAAGCGGAACATGCTGATCATCTAAGGGAATTATTGGAATTGTTGAGGAAGGAAAAGTTGTATGTTAAATTCTCAAAGTGTGAGTTTTGGTTACAACAGATTCAGTTTTTGGGACATGTAATTTCGGGAGCTGGGATTTCTGTAGATCCAGCTAAGGTAGAAGCAATAAAGAACTGGGAACCGCCTCGATCAGCTACAGAAGTCAGAAGTTTTCTTGGATTGGCGGGGTATTATCGGAGATTTGTAAAGGACTTCTCAAAAATTGAAGTTCCTTTGACTGCATTAACGAAGAAGAATGCACCGTTTGTTTGGGAAACTGTGCAGAAAAAGGCTTTCGAGATCTTGAAGAAGACATTACGTGAAGCGCCGATACTTGCTCTACTGGAGGGCAATGAGGATTTTGTGGTTTACACGGATGCTTCGAGGTTGGGATTGGGCGCTGTACTGATGCAACGTGGAAAAGTAATTGCATATGTCTCGAGACAGTTAAAGCAGCACGAGAAAGATTATTCAACTCATGACTTGGAGTTACCGTAGTTACGTTTGCATTGAAGTTGTGGAGACACTATCTGTATGGAACTAAGCGTCAATTCTATACAGATCATAAGAGCTTGAATTATATCTTCAGTCAGAAAGAGCTTAACATGAGAGAAACTGTGAAATCCTTTATCACCCCGGAAAGGCTAATGTAGTAGCCGATGCATTAAGCCGTAAGGCCTATTCTAAGGACTGCTGCTACATGATGACGTCTACTTTGTCAACTTCCACGATCGTTGATGATGTAAAAGCTGCTCAAATAAAAGCTTTAAAGAAAGAAAACATTGATCCCGAGGATATAAGAGTACAGATGAAGATAATGGAAACAAGTGAGTCGGGACTGAAAGGTGTATATGGAAGTATTTGTGTGCCAAAGTTCGGGGGTATGAGGAGAGTGATCATCGAAGAAGCACATCAGTCTAAATTTTTTGTACATCCCGAGAGCACAAAGATGTACAATGAACTGAAAGCAGACTTCTGGTGGCCGGGATTGAAGAAGGATATAGGTCAGTTTGTTGAAAGATGTCAGACATGTCGGCTTGTAAAAGCCGAACACCAGCAACCTTATGGCAGTGTGCAACCACTTCCCATTCTGGAATGGAAGTGGCAACACATCACCATGGATTTTGTGACGAAGTTATCGAAAACTAGGCGTCAACATGATGCAGTTTGGGTTATTGTTGATAGATTGACCAAGTCTACTCATTTCATTCCCATCAGGGAAAATTATTCGTTAGAAAATTTGGCTCAGATTATATGGACGAGATGGTTTCTAGACACGGAGTACCAAAGTCCATTGTATCAGATCGGGATAGCCGATTTACTTCAAATTTCTGGTCTGCATTGCAAGAATGATTGGGAACGAGAATCGCTATGAGTACAGTTTACCGTCCGCAAACCGATGTCCAAACTAAAAGGACCATCCTAACACTTAAAGATATAATGCGGTCGTGTATCTTGGATCTTGGTGGTAATTGGGACGATCATTTGCCACTGATAGAGTTCTCGTACAACAACAGTTATCATGCAACGATTAAGAAATCACCTTTTGAGGCTTTATATGGGAGAAGATGTAGGACTCCTACATGTTGGAGAGAAACTGGAGAAACACCGATTGCTGGGGCGGCATTGCTTCAAGAAACGAATGATAAGATACAGCTGGTAAGACAAAATATGAAAGCGGCCCAGGATCGACAGAAAAGCTATCACGTTAGGAGGCACAAACCAATCAGTTTTGATGTGAATGATTGGGTTTATTTAAAGGTATCACCTATAAGAGGTGTTACACGTTTGTGAAAAGAGGAAAGTTTGCTCCGAGATTCGTTGGACCATTCAGGATATTAGAGAAAGTGGGAAACCAATTTTATCGTTTGGAGTTGCCTGAGGAAATGTCAAGTATACACCCGGTGTTTCATGTGAGGAATCTTAGAAAATCGTTCACTGCTGGCAACGAGGATTGGGCTGATCATACTGAGCTGCAAATTGACGAAAGCCTCCAATATGTGGAAGAGCCGGAGTGTGTCTTAGATACCAAAGTAAAGAAGTTACGAAGTAAAGAAATCGAAATGGTGATTGTACGTTGGAAGCATCATAAGGGAGAAAATCATACGTGGGAAACCAAGACAGATATGATGAAGAAATATCCACAACTGTTTGGATCAAAGTAACTTCGAGGACGAAGTTTGAGCGTGGTGGTGCCCATGCTGTATCATCCTCGGAATTTAATTATGTATTTGAGGACATTTAGTTTAAATATGTAAAATTAATTTGTATAATTAAAGTTGGATTATGAAAGATGATTATGTATCCGGATATTAAAAAGTAGGTTGCTATTTTGAGAAATTAAGAAATTTAAGAATTTTGAATTATTATCATGGAGTATGATGATCTATAAATGTTAGTGATGATAAAACTAAGATAAAATCAGTATTTAATGAAATCAGATAAGTAAAGGGGCTAAATGTGTAATTAGCCGAAAGTTATGAAATAAAAGACATGGAGTCTTTCATTTCATCACTTTACCCATTCAACTTCAAGATCCCTCTCTATTTCTCTCACTAAAATCTGCTGAGAATCGAATTGTGAAGCAAAAATTCGTGGATTAAAGCAAGTTATTAACAAGAATCAGTTGGAATTAAGGTAAGAACATTATTTCTAAGTTAAAGCTTTATTTTGAGAGTTTAAGGTTAAAAAATTTAGAATTTAATTCTGGAAATTCATGATGCAAGTATGTTATATTAGTTGGAAATCATCTCTTGAAGAATACTGAAGCATTAGAAACGAGAATCGTTGGTTGAATCGATCCAGAAGGTAAGAAATCTCAATTTTTATGACTTTTTGTGTTCTTGAAGAAAAGTTCATATTTTGGTTGAATCTGGACGAATTAGTGTGTTATGAATGGGGAAAAGGATGTAGAAACACGCCAAATATGTTAATAAAACATTACTTCAAGTTGCATGTGTTAAAAATGGATTTTTGGTGATTTTTATGTTAAAACCCATAGCTTCGACATGATTAACTGTATGTCGACTCGGCGAGTCGCCAAGAACACTTGAAAAATCTTCAAAAATTCATAAGTGTTGGACCCGAATTCGGACGAGACCCGAAGTCAAATGAGATTCGAACCCGGATGGAACCGAATAAGGATGGACTCGAACTCGGATGGGTCAAAATTAATTCTCATGGATCCGAAATTCAACCGAGGATCCAAAATTTGGACCTCGACTCGGCGTGTCGCCTCGACTCACTTAGCGAGTCACCCACAGATTATGCGAATTTCGGATGAGTTTTAAGGAACCCGAATTTATGGTTAATTAATCACACTTTTGGGATATCTTTTGTACTATATTAAGGTATATAATGAACGGTTATTTGGGAGTAATAACAAAGCAAATAATGGATTTTAAACGTGAGTTTCGGATGTCAGTTCCGAATGTTTAACACTTTAAATTGAAAAGGCTTGTTGCAATTTGTTAAAGAACATATAATGATGATATGTTATCTTGTGAAAGTGTAACAGGTCCCTTGTGGTGTTTTTAACCCACAGCGGGGTACTTTTATGGTTCCGGTTGAAATTCCGAGGAGAAATAATATTGATTAAAGTTTATAAACGCACCCATTGTGAGTACATATGATTTCACATGTTTATATGTGCTTTATGTTAGCTATTGCCTGCTGAGCAGCTGAGACATGTTGTTTCACTTTCGTTTGGAATTCTACTAACTTGCGTAGACTTAGATGCACATTGATCTTGTTGCATGTCCGTTTGTTTGTTGTGCATCTATCGATGGACCGGCGGGTCGCATCTGTATTCCGATGTTACTACACTATATGACCCGGAGCTGATCCCTTCGTGGTTCTGGTAGGCAGTAAGTCATCCCCGATGTTATGTCTGTCTTAGATGGTTGGTTTAAATGCCAAGCTTTGGGCTCATAGGAGCTGTGACTCATGTGTCGTACTTTGTGTACATAGAGAGTATACGACGTGTGTCGTCGGTGTTACTCTTGGGGGCTTCATAAAGATTTATAGAATGCGTAAATCTGTGTATTCACTAAGCATCGCTTACCCCTCAGTTGTTGACATTTTTACAGGTAAAGGGAAATCCGCTGCTGGACCTTCTAGCTAGGTCATCTTTTGAAGTAATTGAAGATATCTACTACTCATCTTGGTAACTGAATCGTGGGGTTATTGTTGAAATATGTTTCGGATGTTGTAATAAATTTTGAGTATGTAGACTTAGACATGAAACCTTGTAGCACCGTAGGGTCTTTAAAAACAGATGTATTATTTTTATTATGTACTTTAATGCTTCCGCAATTATATTATGCTTTCAGATCATTATGTAATCATGTGTTTGGTGATTAACCCTGGGTGTATTGTAATGGTGATTAATCCTGGGCGTCCCTTTGAAAATCGTCCCTACGTGTTGGTACATCCTGTGTGACGACAGCAGTCTAAGTGATCCTACATTGTGATTTTAGCAAGTGTGTGATATATATGTTTATATATGGTTGATATTTATTAGTGTTTGTATGTTTGAACTTGATGTAACGTATTACAAGAAGTTCAAACATAAAGAACAAAGATAAAATCAATCATAAGTAATAACGTAAGGTTCAACACTTAGTTGTTTATGTAAAAGGCTAGATTCGAATTATATATGGGTTGGCATTCGAATCTGTGATAGATTCGAATGTAACCATAGATTCGAAAATAGGCTAGATTCGAGACTGTCAATATGGACAGATTCGAATGGGCCTTGGGCCAGATTCGAGGTTGGCCCACAACAGACTCGAATCAGGGTCTATAATTAGGGATAGACTCGAATAATTAGTAGACTTTTTGCAGAATTCGTGAGGAATTAAGCAAGAGGCGATCTCGAGTTTATCAGCTAGGTGAGTGCTGTTTCGGAGAGAATTAGTACGTAGGATCGTTCGTGTGTCGTTCGTTCAGCGTCTAATAGTCTCCGTGTTCCGTTAGTTGAGAGTTGCCCGTCTAACCGTCAACGAGGATTCTGCACTCGTTCACGGATCCGCGTCTAGATAGATCTTGCAGTCGTAGACCTTACAAGTGGTATCAGAGCCTACGGAGTGTTCTTGGTGTTCTTCGTGTTCATCAGATACATTCTAGGTTTCTTGACGCTAGTTGGACGGTTTTGCTCTCAAAAACGTGTTTCTGAGCTTAGCAAATTCATATTCGGGACACACTTTGTGGTTTTTCACGTTTTTGATCGAAATCATTATTTTTCGTTTGAAAAATAGTGGTTTAATCTGTAAAACGTCAAAAAATCAAAGTGTTAGCCGTTTTTCGAGTTTGCGGCGCTCGAATCTATAGGGGTAATTAGGGTTTCACTTTAGTCTCGAGTCTAACCTAAATACGCTCCTTTCGAGTCAATTTCAGTGTGTTTCGAGTCTACTTTGTTTCGAATCTGTTACTTCATTCGAATTGGATCTCTAGTCTGTGTTGTTTCGAGTTTATTTCGAGTTTGTTACTGTTTCGATTCTGTGCTTCGAATCTGCTAGACATTCGAATCTACTGAAGCCTTCGAATCTAAGGACCATCGAATCTAAGGAGTTGTTCGAATCTGACATTATTTCGAATCTAATTGACTTTTAAGACTTAATCGAATTTATTCTCAAAAGATTTAATATTAATTAGTTTCGAATCTATCTAGATTCGAATAAGTTAGTCTAAATCAGTTTCGAATTAAATTAATTAAGGTCAAATTCAATTTGTTTCAGAAAAGATGTCAAATCTTCAGAAATTCCTTGAGATGGATCACGAAGTTGGGAAGGCAAATGCACCGCCTAAGCTGATGAAAGTTGAGGACTATTACTGGTGGAAGGACAGATTTACAGATTTTGTACGATTCAATGATATGCGCATGTGGGTGTGCATCGATGAAGGGTACATTCCGCCAGTATCTGAAGTTGAAGGCCGTCAAAAGGTCTTGTCATATCAGATGATGAAAGAGGATGACAAGAAACTATTTGAAGCTGAAAACAAAGCTTTCTCCATCATCCGTATGGTTTTACCTCAAGATATTTTACACACATTTCGGACTCAAAGGACGTCGAAGGAACTTTGGGAGTCTCTCCAGAAAAGGTGTGAAGGTAATCCTCGGGTGCGTAGAAAGCGTACAGAGCTGTTGACCCAACAGTTTGCGATTTTCAAGGCAATTAAGGATGAACAGTTGGATGATATTATCACAAGGTTCTATCATCTGATAACGGAACTTGAGAGTCATGGAATTGAGTATTCGGACACTGACAAGAACAACAAGCTTCTTGATGCCCTACCAGCCAAATGGGCTATGTACGTGGCAATGATTAAGCTGAATGAGGACAAATATTATGCTCAATCACTTGATGACATTGTGGGAACGTTGAGGGCATATCACTTCGAGATGATTAAGGCTGAGACTGATTACGAGCAAGTCCAGAATCCGGCTATGTATTTTGGAAAGACATCTAAATCATCAGTGACAGCTGAACCGAAGAGTGCTACAGCGTTTTTCACCAGAGAAACGTCATCGCCACAAGAGTCCGAAGACTCACTGAATCGCGCATTCTTAGGGTTAGGAAGATCGGAAGAACCGCAACCTCAAGTCCAACAGGCATCGACCAGTCAGAGCTATTCGAAGATGCCCATGAGCGCAAAGTCAGCGGAAGAGCATCTGAATCTACTTGCTTCGTTTGTGGCCGCTTATGGAAATTGTGTTCAAGGGAAGATCAATGATCCGGCTCTTTGGGATGAAGATTACGATCAGGTCGACCCTGATGACTTAGAGGAAATGGATCTTAAATGGCAACTGGCCATGGTGACCCAGAGGGTTAAAAGATTCATTAAGAGAACTGGAAGGAATTTGCAGATGAATAACAAGGGTATCGGGTTTGATAAGTCCAAGGTGAAATGCTATAACTGTCAAGGACTAGGACACTTCGCCAGGGAGTGCCAGAGGCCAAAGGTAGAGACATACCAGGGACAGAGCCAACATCAGGGACAATTCCAAAATCAGTCCCAACAAAGATACCTTCCGAGTTCCTCATCTGGTCAAGCCAATCTAGCGGGTCTTTTATCCAATGTCACTTCTGACAGACAGCTAGATGGTACCTATGACTGGAGTTCACATCCTGAGTCCAATGCTAGAGCTTTCATGGCTGAAGTTATGGAGAATGGTTGTGAAGAAGACGAGCAGACCACAAGGGACAGCAGTCCGATGTGGGTAGAGAAAGCGAATGATCAGACCGTGCTGGAGTTTGCTGCTCAGATGGCCAACGTGGAATCTGATAACTCTAAGGTTAGTCTTTCTTATTCTCTATTTCAAGAATTATGTGCTTTGTGTGCTACTTCTAATGATAGGTTAAATCTAGTCTTAGAATCACACAAAACCATCTCTGCTCAAAATGAAAATTTAAAAATTGAAAACGCTAGCCTAAATGATATAAAACAAGATTTAAAAGAAAAGCTTAAGGCTGATGCTCAAGACGTAATCGTTCTAAAAGACAAACTGAGTGAGCAGTGTGTTAGATAGATAGAGCTTATGTATGAGCACGTAGAGGCCTTGACCAAAAGTCTGAAAGATAAGGACATAGAGCTAGCCGAGACCAAAGTTAAGGTAGCAGAGGCAAATAGCAAGCTGGAAAAGTTTAGGAATTCGAGCCTAAACCTAGGAAAAGTCTTAGATGCCCAAAGACAGTCTAAGAAGCCTGTAGGTCTAGGTTTTCACGAAATTCCTCCACCTTTCAATGCTAATTATGTGCCTCAGCCTCAGGAGAAAACTGACAAGTCAGTAGAATTAGAGGACCTACCTGAACCAACTCCTGAGCCTACAGTTGATAATACACCTAAGGTGGTTGACTCAACCGTCAAGGTCAAGAAAGTGAAATTTGTGTCTTCCTCCAGTGAAACACCTGCAGGAAAACAGAAAATTTCATGGGCTGACCAGGTCGAAGAGACAGACTCTGTAGATGTACAAAAGGCTGTAGACACTAGTGAGACACCTAGATCTAAGGGACCAACCAAAAAGTCCATGGATAAGATGTCTTGCTTTAGATGTCACGAGAAAGGGCATGTTGCTTCTCACTGTCCACTTAGGAAAGCAGAAGTTACACCTAAGACAGTGAACCCAACACCTGTTAAGCCCTCACCCAGTGTGGCAAGCAGCAGTAGTTCTCAAACTATCGAGAAAACTGTGCAGGCCGCACCCAAACAAGTTGTGAAGAATACACCGGTTAAGGTTGGACCAAAGGAAGTGATTAGGACAAATTCATCGAATCGTGTCATTAATAAATCTAGGTCAGCACCACAACAAGTCTATAGGAGCACCACACCTAGCAGGTCACATACTCCAGTTAGGTCTCATACTCCAGTTAGACAATATGCACCGGTAAGAGCTCAAGGATCACAGTCAGAAATGGCATATAATAGAAATTATTCCAGAGCTCCACAACAAATGCCTACACCCAGGCAAAGAGTGAACTTAAATCACTCGGCACCACAACAGAATTCAGTTCAAAGGCCCAAGTCACCTGAACGGCGAGATGGGTACTTGAAAGAGTTCACGTATGTGGACGAGAATGGTATTACCAAGTCAGTCATGGCTTGGGTTCCCCGTGATAACTAACCTCTTTTCTTTCATGTGCAGGAGATAACTACCGGTCCAAACAACAAGTGGTTCGTCGACAGTGGTTGCTCCGGGCACATGACGGGGGAAAGAAGTCTTCTCACAGACTTCAAGGGGGGTAATAGGGGATTTGTATCATTCGCGGGTAACAAGGGTGGAAATATCACTGGAACTGGAGAAGTCACTAATGGGACGATTACTTTGGATCAAGTTTATCACGTCGACAAACTGGTTCATAATCTCATTAGTGTCTCTCAAATCTGTGATAAGAAGAACTCGGTGTTATTCACTGACACTGAGGCGTTAGTGCTAAAGCCTGGATTCAAAATTCCTGAAGAATGGGTGTTGATGCGGGCGCCAAGGAAGAACGACTTGTACATGCTGGATATGAACAAGCCGGATACTTCGATGGGGCCAATTTGTCTTCTATCCAAAGCTTCAGAGACGGAGTCCGTACTGTGGCACAGACGCATGGCTCACCTGCACCTGAGGAAGATGAATTACATAACGAAGCATGGACTGGTGCAGGGTGTGCCCATGAAAAGTTTTCAGTTCGAGGATAAGTGTCTACCTTGCATGAAGGGCAAACAACACAAGAAGACACACAAGTCCAAGAAGCAGAATTCCATAGCCTCAACATTCGATCTGTTGCACATGGACCTTTTCGGCCCAATCAACAAAAGGAGTATTGGAGGTAGTTGGTACTGCTTAGTTATCACCGACGATTACTCACGTTTTTCTTGGGTTTTCTTTTTAGGTACGAAGGACGAGACGACTGCAAGGCTCATCGGGTTCTTGGACCAAGTGGAGAACCCATACGGAACTAGGGTTAAATGTATTCGTAGTGATAATGGAACTGAATTCAAAAACACTGTAATTGGTGTATATTGCCTATCAAAGGGCATAGTGCATCTATTCAGTGCACCATATGAACCTCAACAGAATGGGGTGGCCGAACGTAAAAATAGAACTTTGATTGAGGCTGCGAGGACTATGCTTTCGGATTCAAAGCTTCCTACCATGTTTTGGGGGGAGGCAGTGAATACCGCGTGCCACATTTTAAACCGAGTCCTTACAGTCAAATCATTGAACAAAACATGCTATGAAATTTTGAATAAACGGCCACCTAACTTAACTGGATTCGAACCGTTTGGAGTACCATGCACACTTTTAAGAACAAAACATCAACCGAAGTTTGGTGAAAAGGCTGACGAAGGATACTTCCTAGGTTATGTGCCAAACTCACCAAACAAACGGG
>JAANYP010001650.1:313067-329932 GCA_020465985.1 Centrapalus pauciflorus | reverse complement strand
TCAATGGTCTCAAACCAAAGCCCCTAGAGCCCCTGGTTATGACACGTTCTTACTGAATTCCGTATGAGACCAATGGGTACTCCAGAGTAAGGTAAGTGGATAACAAAACACTGTTCATAAAGAAAGTGAAGTCGATAATTATGCCTTGTTCAATTTATGTGGATGACTTAATATTTGGGTCTACAATAGCAGTTATGCAAGAATTTCATTAACCATCGACATCTACGTCATGAAATGCAGTATGGGAGAACAACTTTCTCGATTTCTTTTAGGTATTACAGGGTTAACAAACCTTCAAACTGGAATTTGTTATAGTCACAGAAAGTACATTTATCCTGTTGAAAAGTTCTAAATTTGATCAAAGTTCTCCTGATTAAAACCCCATGGCGAACCAATGAAAATTGGTGCTGATGCCAGTGCAAAGTGTTTCAGTAACAGCTTACAGGAGGATGAATTGGGAGCTTGCCTATACTTAACTGTAGTAACCTGAATATTATGTTGCACTGTTTATGTGCTAGGTTCCAAAGCTGATCCAAAGGATAACCATCAGCGCGTCTTTTAAGAGCTCGTCCTGACAGCGATCTCACCCTGCGGTACACCGTTGGGTCTATGTTCCCCACAAGAACTCCCGCCTTGAATTACTACGGTTATTCATTCTGCTTTGCAGGTGCAGGTTCGGATGCGGAAAGCACACAGGTGGATGTCAACGCTCTCCTGTTGAAGTTGATCGTTGGACGTCGCCAGAGCAGCACACTCCAGTTGTCCACTTACTGCTGAAGCGTAGATTACATGCTGCGGCTGGAAGCTGTGTGGCAAGATTCTGTGATGCAGCCAGCTTGAAGATATGAGCTTGTGTTAAGGAAAAACACTCCTCGTCGTGTGATAACCAATGCATCAGCCATCTCCAACATCTCCAGTTTTGCACTCAAGAACAAGCTACTTGAAGTCAGAATATCAGTTAGCGGATCACTCAGAAAGGTTAATGTGTTGCGGTAAGTTTTTATTCCACTACTGAACACTTGCAGAACATTTCCACCAAACTCTGGATGACACAAGGTGTAATTCTCTGTCAGCAAGCTGGGCTGTGTAACAAGAGTGCTAAGTGTCGCGCAAGGTCGAGAGCTTTGTCCAACTTATAGACAAACCTAGGTGGTTGTTCAGTTTCAAACGGGAGGCTGCGTGACATATAATTCTTCGTGCAGCTATCCCATTCAAAAATGCCACTCGTCACATCCATTTGAAATACCTTTATGCTCTTATGAGCAGCGTAGGCGTAGATACAACGAATTGCTCTAGCCTGGCCAGCAGGAGCAACTGTTTCATCATAGTCAATGCCTCCTCCCTGTCTGTAGGTCCCCGAAGCACCAGTCTTGCCTTATTTCTAATGACATGACCATTGCTCGGCCATCTTGTTCGCTGAAACCCATTTTTGTGCCAATTATAGTTTTACCTTTAGGGCAGGGACCAAACTTCCATACTTTGTTTCGTTCAAACGATTGAGTTCTTCTTGTCATGGCAGTGATCCAATTGGCATCTTTTAAGGCTTCATAACCCTCTTGGCTCCAGCAGTGAAAACAACTAAGAACATACAGAAGTCCCATAAAGCTGTCCACCGTGTTTGTATCCCTTTGTTGATGTCACCATTTATTTGATCATTGGGGTGACCCTAATCCACTTAGGATCATTTTTCAATGATGATTTTCCTGAGTTGTTAAACATCCTTCAGCGGTCCCTGTTGAACAGCTCTCAAGATTTTCAGACACACTGTTGGTCTTGAGCCTGTTCCGGTTGACATGTCGACCACTTGTGAACATATCAAGCAGAGGAACTGAGAAAATAGCAGTGATAGGTTCTGGACATGCAGTTGTAAATTAAGTCAGTACATTTATTCACACAGGTGTATTGACAGAATCATCATCCAGTCCATCATGATTAACAGGTTTCCCCACACTGGGTGTAGTGGAAGCTTTTGAGTCCATCTTCATTGATTGATGCATCAGATCATCAAATTTAAGGTCGCCTGAAACTGTTCAGAAACAGGCTTTGGTGGAGGCATTCTTGACTCTTCAGAGGTGAACTTGATGATTCATCTATCACCTTTCTTTTTGTTGTTGTATCTCTGTAGGCTTTGGAGATAGTAGAGTAGCCAACAACACAACCTTCATCAGCTTAGGTTCAAATTGTTGACAGCTGGTCCTTGATTCAGATGAAACAGGGACATCCAAACACATGGAAGGAACTGACATTTGGCTTTCTCCCCTTTGAGTAGGCTCATAGGGAGTCTTGTTTGAACCTTTTCACCACTAGGATCTGTTTTGGGTGAAGCAGGCAGTGTGTAATAGCTTCAGCCCAAAAATGATGAAGGTAAACCAGATGCACAAAGCATGGTTCTAGCAGCTTCAATGGAGAGTTCGGGTTCTCCTTTCAGCAACTCATTTTGTGAGAGTTCTCCTGCTGAAAAGTGTTGAGAGATACTTTCTCTTCGACAGAAGTCTTCAAGAGTACTGTGTCTGAATTCAGTACCATGATCACTTTCTAAGCTGCTTTAAACTTGGGCAGAGTTTAGCATGTCCATCCATGTTTTGACAAATCCAATAATCTCTCGAGCAGCCGTCTCCCTTTACTCTTCAGAAAGATCACCCAGGTGTACCTGGAGAACTCATCACCATTACAAGAGTGTATCTTCTTACTCCTAGACTTGGGACATTAACAGTCCCAAACAAGTCCATATGGACAAGAAGAGTGGAGTATCAATAGAGAAATTATGTTTGGATTTAAAAGATGTTTTTCTCTGCTTGCCCTTTCTCACAAGCTGTGCAAATAATCTATTCTTTTTGGTAAAGTAATAGAAGGCAAACCTGTCACCAACTCTTTCTTCAAGTTTTTGTTGATTGTTCTTGAAGTGCAGATGTGACAGTCGTCTTGGCCGAAACCAGTTAGATCAGCATTTGTTCGTTGTAAGAAACAGGTTTCAGTGGGGGTCCAGCAGAATGCCTATCCACAAAATATACACCTTTCTTCGTTGACGCACACAGCACAAACTTTGCCTTGGGAATCCAATATGAACCCAGGTGCTCATCAAAGTTCTACTCTGTAGCCAGCATGCACACGTTGGCTTAAGCTACAAGGTTAATCCACTCACAGGTCTTACATGTGTAACAACCACAAATAAAAAAAGAAAAAAAAAATCACGAAACAAAAAGCACCAGCTGATAAGAGCTTCCATATCCCTAGTGGTAGCCCTCACATTGCACCAAAAAGGTGACTTTTGCCCTTGTTCAGGCTGCAGTCACTCAGCAATTCTTGACACCGGTCATGTGCCTGAGCAGCCACTGTCCAAGTAACACAACTGGGGAACGGTGTTTTTTCCTGCAGCACGTGATAAAGAACTTATAGTCATTTAGGGAATCTCATCACAGAGATGATTCCTCCTACTCATCACATTTGTTGATGGATTTGGAATGATCACACATAATATTCCTATCTGAATGGTATCAGTTGTTATACCATCCTCATGTGACTGTGACATTTCCACCACTGCCTTGTGCAGCTGTGAAGGAAACAAGCCGAGTCAACAGGCCCTATGTCCTCCAGATCTCAGACGTCCTTGGCCCGATGTTTGTTCCTTCCCACAGTTTGTTAACATTTTCTCTTTTAGAATTTCTGGAAGAAAGTATCCTTCAGAAACCATCATGGCGAGCGTTTTTGTTGCTTCTTTCAGCAGGTGTGCTTCTTTATTGAATCCACACACTTGTGTGGGAGTAGTTCTACTAGCCATCGCTCTTGACTGTTCTTTCTTTCCTCTTTTTGGGAGGAGCATGGCAAAGACAGTAACGTGATGGCTTTGAGCTTACACACAGGTTTGGGAAACATTATTCCATTTGTCTCAGGTTTAGCAATGGCTTTGCCTTTGGCCCTATGGATTGTGATTATGCTGGCCTTATCAGGCATACTCACTGTGGGTTTGGTTTTGAAAAACGTATTTCTTTAAAACCAATTACCACTAGGATTTGAAAACTTATTTGAAATCACAGCAGTTTTGTTTTCAACATGAGACTTACCCTGTTGCAAAACAGGCTGCTTACTTTTTGAAAACGTTATTTTCAACGTGTTTAGCATCAAAAGGATTAACATGCTTTTTACAATCAGCTTGGGACTCAAAACTGTTTTGTCAACAGGTTTAGCATCCACACGCTTCAGTTTGAAACATGGTTTCCCGTTCTTTGTGCTTGTGTGAGCTAAAGCAAAGCACGTTAGCAGGCTGTTTTGGAGAACAACTCCAACATCAGCTTTGAGCTGAGTTCCACCAAGCTGGTCAGTATTTTGAGGCCTGACAAACCTGTTGTTGAAGATTAGTTTACCATTACACATTTGAATGAATGTATTTGGAAGTTCACAAAGCGTGGATATATCTTTCAATTTACTTATCTAACAATTTGAAGCTGCTGTGTCCCAAGATCCTCCGCAAGATAGGCTATGGAATTTGTGCAGGAATCTGTTGACTTTACAATGGCTGACTGTTTTGTGCAGATGGCACCCAAGAGTCAACTATCTTTTGAAGCTTGGCAGGCTTTTATCTGTTTCTCTCTTTTTCTTTCAGTAAAATGGAGTGCACGTGTTTTAATTCATCAACGCTCAGTTCAACTTATGGAAACGTCAGTTGACGAAAGACGGGGAAATGGATTTAGTTTAAGATTCACTTAAGTCTAGAGATTTGAGTAATAAAGATAATGCTTCTCAACAGCAGCGTTGGATCCACAGAGCATATATTAAACATTTACACTTTTTCTTAGAACCTGTAAGCCACAAAATTTGCTACCTTATACTATCATTGTAGGATTCCAGTTCTCTAAGCTGCATGAAGACTTCCAGCTTCATACCATAGCTGTTGTAAAACTGCTTGTTGATGGGAAGATCTGTTGGCTCATCCGACATTGTATTATCTTTCATCAGATGATGAATCAGATTCCTCCCAGTACATGTCTCTGCCATGAGTCCGCTTTTGGCGATTGGAAGAAACAAGAGTTTTCGCAATTTTGTTTTTCCTCAGCTTAGCAAATGGCCATAAGGTTACTTAACCCTATGCCATATCCTTGTTAGTCTTGTTGGGTTTTGGCATGGGACTGACCAACAGACTTTTGACACCAGTACAGCAGCTATGTGACCAGTTTTGGGCCACACTTGAACGCACTCAGCTTTGGTTGTCAAATGCTTCTTTTTGCCACACTTGAACCCGTGCCAGCATATTTCTTCCAAACTCTTTCTTGTTGAAACTTTTGACAAGCATGGCTACATTATTGCTCATCATTCTTGTTCGCAAGATCTGCAGCGACTCATTCTCGTCTGACACCCTCCCCTTTTCATCCAATCCGGCAGATCTAGGTTGACATGGAACATCATCATCACCTGATTACAGGCTGTCTCCACTATGCCCAAAGGCCTGGCAACCTTTTCTGGACATTTCCATGCATTTCTCTTTTGTTGCCTTGACGTTCTCATTCGTAAGGATCATACAGATTGACCGGATCCATGACTTCTGATAGTACCTGAGTTTTCAGGCATTGTGAGAAGTAGTTCCCACTCTTCAGGTAACATGTCCAGAAAAATTTGTTGCACCAGGGTAAGACTGTCCTTGGGGGATCCCAACAGCTTGAGTCCATTCACTAGGCAGTGATAACCTGGGTGTAGTGTGCAGTGGAGGTCTCCTTTGGTGTTAGCAAGAAGAGTCATATTGTCTACAAGATTGTTGATCTGTGTAGCAGTGTGATGGTGGTCCATCATAGGACGGTACACAAAGTATTCCCACATCTCCTTTGCTGGCGTTCATTTTCTCCACCTGCTGAACACCTCACAGGGAGAGAATGACAAAAAAAAAAAACAGTTTTTCTGGCCTTGGCATCCAGAGCCACCAATCTCTTGTCTTCATCAGACCATTGAGCTTTAGCTTTCTCAAAGGCCTGATTTCAGTGCAGCTCTTAACCAGCTGGAGTTTATAGTTAGTACAGAGGTTGGCAACATAGGGACCCTCCATCACTATCTCTGGCAGTTGTACATCCAGATTCTCTAAATAGAGCATCATTCTGCACTTCCAACCAGAGAAGTTTTGATGATTAAATTTTGGAGGTTTGCCCATAGAGCCATTGTCATAGTAAGAAGAATTTGGAGCACTGTTGTCCATGGAAACTTGGGAGAATGAGAGATCTAGAATGACACACACTCTAACTAGCTCTGATACCAGTTGTAGGTCCCGAGAGGTTCCCAAAGTATATAGTTATAAGCTGTAGAGGGGGGGTGAATACAGCAATTTAAAAACTACACACTCTTTTCTCAATGTTTGTATGTATTATCAACAATTTGTTAATTACAAACAAGCTTGAATGCGGAATAGTTCAAGCTGAGATGACAGATACAACAGTATGCTTACTAGTCTAAGACAGACTCGAACTAGTATACAATGAATACACTCACTAAGAAGCACTCACTGTGTTTACAAGACTTAAGGAACAGCTTAGTTAAAACAGCTTAATCACACAGATGCTGTTTTACAGAAGACTTGCATGCATGAAGATCACACTTGCATGTTCACTCTTGGTTTAAGCACTTAGCTTTCTTCTTCACATTCTTTCTGACCTTAGAAGCTTCCTTTTATACTCACTTAGAGGATCTCAGAGAAACATCTTCATTGGACAGAATGAAAAGGAAAAGTCTTGTTGAAAAGACAACATAACCTTTTCTGCACTTTTCTGAAAAGCAGACTTGTCTTCATATGTGCAGAACTTTTGTCTTTTTACTTTGTCTACTGTTGCATTGCCTTTAACTAATTTAGGAATGTCAACTTTGCGTCTTTCTTCCCTGTAAAGGCCTATTTTGATATAAGAAAAAGGTCTGTCACCCTTTTTCAAATATCCTTTTGTCTTCATGTTACAGAACAGCGTGGGCAGGCTGAGCAGTTCTGTTTTTCACTTTGTCTTCGACTTTGTAAACTGATCTTGTAGTCAAAAACAATACATGATGACTTGGAAACAAATTCCATAAAGTGTTAAGCCTGTTCACAAAGAACAGGTTCTGTTCACAAAGAACAGAACACTTTAAAAATGCCCAAGCTGCTCAACAGTGTAGAGCAGCGTAGACAGTTTATGTCCAGCCTGTTCAGCAGACAGAGCAGCTTGGACAAACTGTCTTAGTTGCAACACATGCAACATATAGAACAGCTTTAGACTGATATTGCAAATCATTTTCAGGTTCAATAAGGCATATAACAGGCCTTAAATTCAACCTTCAAATGCATCAACAGGTTTGATTATAAAATCTCCCCCTCAGATGTAGAACAGGTTTGACTGAGGCCTTTTTGTGCCTAACAATAATCTGGAATTAAACATGGAAACAATGATAAACAACACCTCCACAAATTTGGTTTCAAAGTTTCAAGAACAACAAAATGGATTTTCATGGATTTTGGTCAATAAATGGAAAACTTACATATAAAATGATTAAAATCAGAAAAGTAGAATTGAAATCAATGGGTTTGAGTTGGGTAGTGGTTTGAGCGCCTAGGCCGGGGCGGTCGAGCGGCGGCAGGAGGAGGTCCCAGCGGCGGTGGCTGACGGAGGCAGAAGTAACAGAGCTGCCGGCGTGTGGTTTCTGCGTTCCATCGAGAGAGGCGAGGGAGTGAGATATTGTAGGTGTTGTGTGTAGGTTAACCGGCGCCTGAAACCCTTTGGTCGGCGACGTTCAAGGCGGCGGCGGCAGCCATTCACGGCGCCCCTCTAGCTGTCCATTTCCTTTCTTATTATGATATGGGTTTGCACCGAGGGAGTAAGGGGGGATAGTGGCCGGAATCCGACCGGAGAGGAGGCGCAACGGCGGCGTGGCCGGTGGCCACCGCCACCCCTCTGATTTATCGCCGGCGCTGTCTTGCTCTGATGTTCTCTTCCTCTTTTGTTTGTCCAGCCTAGAGATAGAGGAGGGAAGAGTTAATTCTTTTGTTTTTATTTATTTATTTATTTTATTTTGTATTTGTTTAGAATTAGGTTAGGCTTAAATTGTGTGGGCTTTCATTTTATTTTTCAGATTTTGAATTGGTTGGGCTCACATATATACTAGGAATTTAATTGGGTTTTGGGTTTTAGATTTATTGGGCTGTTGTCATTTTAGTATTTAAATTGGGCTTTAGATTGAATGGAGTAAAAGATGCATATTTTTTTTAATCCTAATTATTCATTTCTTTGGGCTTGGTTGACTTAATTACAAACTAAATGGGTTGTTTATTTGTATATTAAATGAGTTATTTAAATCCTACTCATGGGTTATATATCTTAGTTTGGTTGAGTTTAGAAACTTATTATTATAAGATGAGATGAAAATTGTAAGGAATTAAAAAAAATATATATCAATTAAATTAAAATATTTATTATAATATTGGTGAATTTACATGATTAATAATTTATAAATGTAAGTTGTTAACTTAATGAACTAAAACTTATAAAAGAATTCAAGGATTGTGATGTTATTATTTAGAGAGTTACGAGTTTACAAGGATTAAAATATTATTAAATTTAGATATTGTATATTGGGAAAATAACTTATAAATTCTTTGATCTTAATAATTTAAACTAATAAATCAAAACTTGCTGATTTAGAACCTGAATTTTAATTAATTCAATAAATAACGGATTTAGTAAATTATTGAATTAAGAATATTGATAAATAGACGATATACTTTTATATCAGGACTCTAGTGATTCCATCGAGATTTGTGGCTCTCAGTAGTTCTTTCAGCTGGTTTTCGGTTAGTCGTTTGGCGGGTTACAGATTTGCGAGCACTGTGAGTAATTGATTTAATTTCGCAAATGATCATAAATGATATGCTTGCACTGGATATCTCTTTCGTTTCTATTGACATGATTATTCTTTAACTACCATGCTTAGCCTTGAATGTTGTTATTTATTTTGTTGCATTGAGCCTATATCTGAGAACCCTTTTCCCCAGTATGCATACTGTGTATTATGTGGATTAAGCGAGGTTGCTGTGTGCTTCCGAGTTGTATGGCGGGCGAGCCGCATGTTTTGTACACGTGCAAACCGAGCGAGTCGGACGCTGTGTACTTGTTATCAGGCGAGCCGGTAACAATACCTAATTCGTGTATGCTAAATCGAGCGAGTCGTAATGCTACACATGTTGAATTTGAGCCGACATTTGTGTTGATCATGTTATATATGCTTGTCTGTGCTTTTAAATCTGTTACTCGCTAGGCGACGGCTTACCCCGGTTGTGGGGGCAAATTTTCAGGTTTTGCTGATAAGGGAAAGGCGCCAGCTTCAGGATCTAGAGTTTGAGCATTTATGGTATCAGAATGACTTCCGCATTTACTCTGATTTATATTTTGTACTTGGGATGGGTAGATCCCTAGACTTTCAATTTGGTTGTAATAATTAGGTGTTATATTTTAGCGCACTCTGAATGTGGTGGTTTTAGTTTATTTATGTATTGAGATTGAAGTTTGAGATTAAAATGTTTTATTTTATTACTTCGAGGATTATTTTGCAGATTTTAGTAAAAGCGTCGTGTTATTTGAACGGGGCGTTTCAAAGAAGATTAAATAGTGAAAAACAAATTGAATAAGTGGTATGAAATTTTGAATATCTTAAATCGCAAATATAAGAACCATAAAAAAGAATTAAAACAATAATAACATATTATTCAAAATCTTTTAACTGTTGATTCAAAATATACATTTGAATCAATAATTTAAATATTTTAAATTAATAATTAAGATAATTTGAATCAAATATAAACCATCTTTTTTTAGTTTAATATTGACTTACAAAGTAGTCAATTTTTATCATTAACTCATTGGTTTTGTAATGCATCCCCAAGCATGCAAGTTTCGGGCTATTCTGTTATGGAGGCCCAATATAAGATGTCGAATAAGAAATGGTCGTAACTTGTGTGCTGAGACTCCGTTTAAGGCCATAAGTAGTCAAAATAAAGTTTGGGTCGAGCCCCCTTTGCAAAGTAAACAGCCGTAGGCGGTTTAGCCCAATTTTGAAGTCCAGAATTTCTCTAGAAACATTTTATGGATATTTGTTTATGTTTTTTTATAGACTTTATTGGCTCGGGGTTGATCGGTGGGTTTTTTTTGCCCGGTTTCAATTTTCTGTGTTTATTTAAACTGTACTTCGACAATTAAATGTTTATTATTTTCTGAATGAAAAACTTTTAATATCTCCAAAAATTGCTTCTTGTTGAACAAACTTTGAAGCCTTACTATCAAAACTTTTTGAATCAACGAGTTTTAATGGGGTTTGTTCTGGGCATTCCGAGAATCACAAGAGCAATCCGTGTTCATTGTTTGTTGCACTGCATCATTTTCCTTATGTTCAACTTTTTATTGGTTTTTATGTTCATCCTTGAAACATCTAAACAAATTCTGACGAGTGACTATTCAATCATCATTGCGAAGTCACTATTCAAGTCTCACTTGATACCGTAATCTCTTAATATCTTCTGTGTTTAAAGTTAAACAACCACTTTAAAAAGACACTGTAAGTAAAATCATAAGCATTTTTATTCAAAAAAAACCAAAACTTTAAAATACCAATTTGTTTGAACTTGAATAAAGTAACTAAATAAATTGTTTATCATATCAACCCATAAATTACCCAAATAACTAAAGCACAATCGTAGATAGTCTTCAACTCAAAAGTGTCAGCATCATGATCCATGCTCCCACTACTGCAATCCACTTTAGTGTCTCTCACTTCTTTTTAGTCCCTACAAAAATTTTGCACAATCAAGTTAGTATCTCAGCATCTTAGGCATTAACTAGAATATAGAGAAATGAAATGTTCAAATACCTTAAGTGTCAGTCTCACGAGCCTTCTTGATCTTTCCAGATACTTAGGATAGTTTTGCTTCCAGTGGCCCACTTCATGGCACTCAAAGCAATTGTCCCCTTTGGCTTTAGGCTCATTTGTCTTGGACTTAGCTTTCTCTTCAGACTTAAAAACAACTTTCCTCTTCTGACTCTTGCCCTTTCCATGCTTCTTAATTCTCCCATCCTTCACCAACAACACATCCTTCGTCTAGTACTCAGATATGTTCATACTCATGCTCTATTTAGTAATGACTAACATCTAAAGTAGCTCAATTACAGTCTTGGTCATATTATGCATGTTAAAATTGACCACAAAATACTTATAGTCTTTACTGAGAGAGTTAATGATCAGATCTGTAGCGATTTCTTGGCTCAAAGGGTATCCAAGGGTCTCAAGGTGATCCAATTACCCCTTCATCTTGAGAACATGAGCATTAATAGATGATCCTTCAGCCATCTTATATGACTTTAAAGAATTAGTTGTATTGAACCTTTCAGTTCTTGCTTGGGTTTGAACATGTCCTGCAACTGCCAAATGATATCATAAGCACCAACTTTCATAAGGCTGTTCTGCTGATGAAGGGACATGATTACTACCATTAAGAAACTAATATCCAACATATCATATTTGTGCTTGTAGACATTTCTCTCTTCAATAGGTGCATCATTTGCTGATATGGTCCTAAAGCATTTTCCAGAATACAACTTTTGCTTTTGCCTAAGGATTATAGTCAGATTCCTTCCCAATCGAGGAAGTTCTTCCCTAACAACTTTTCCATGTCCAAGAAATATCTCAGAAAAGTTGTGCAAAGTTGTTTATAAGGTGACAATGGGTGTAGGAATATCAAATTTTATTTCACTATTGCTAGAACTAGCTCTTGGTCTTACCATTTGAACATTAAGAAAATTTCAAACGTAATTTACATTAAATGGTTACTTGTTTGACTCATTTATGCACTCAGTTGTGGCATGACCCACATAAATGGGTAATTTTAGATTGGTAACTATTACTAATTATAGCTCTTTATAACTCTTAGTTCTTATGAGATTTCTAACTTCTAGAATTACACATGTTAGATGTCATCGACACCTTGGGCCCGGGTTCTATATCAAGAAGCAACATAAGACGACCATAGGTAACAACCATCCCAAATGCTCAGCAGTGGCATGACCCCGCTAGAAAGAGAGTAACCACAAACACATCCCAGTATGCTATGTAACGCTCAACTGTGGCATTTCCTGCTGTGTTGGTAGCATGAGTGTCCCCTTTACGGAAGGTGTACTTGATTTAGATTCTAAAATGGGTATTAGTGTTTAATCGGTATTCAAAATCACATTTCTACTCGTAGATTATCTAGAGGCTACCAAAATGTGTTTCAAAGTCATACTTTGAACCTCAACACTTTAAAATTTTATAGTAAGACATGTTTTTACAATTGAACTTATTTATGTCAAAGCATGAAAAACAAAGTACTCATTTTAAATTCTTTTTAAAACATTTTGATATCAATGTGTTATTAGGTCCAATTAAACAATCTTATTATTTAAATATAGGTGTTTTTCATGCATATTCACAACCACACAGTTATAAGAAAAACACATTAACATAATAACGGACGAAATAGCCAATTAGCCAATAATCTAGACCAATTTCAATGAAACAGAAAACCGATCGATCTCATCCTAAGAGACAATCAACACACATGGTAGAGGGCATGAACTATTTCAAGCTCCCACTCGCTCTAACATCCAATGTCACATCCAATCAGACCCGTATTTTGAGGCATATGAGAAGGTCGACGGCATAGGACCCCTGATTTTGTAGGGTCCCACAATCGTAAAATGATCGGAGTATCAAATGAATTACTTTGAATATTAAATTTCTCGTTAACCATTATTTCGTTTTAAGCATATTATATATCACTTTAGAGGTCTCACTGAATACAAACACATAAAATTTGTAATTCACGACATCTAATTTACATAGTAAAACTCAGTTACAAAATGAGTAATCTACTACTTAATATTTTCGTAAATAAGGACCTGTATCTGTATTTTAATAACCTAGAATACTAGATTACACTTTTAAATAAAATAAAAATAGTCTATTACATACTTAAACGAGGGATGATAATTGACGCGTAAGCCTCCTAAAAACTAAGAATAAAATAATCCATCACCATTACTTAACAATTATAAAAGGATGTTCGGCTTAGCTATGTCACTTAACAATCAATATCAACAATATTATAAAACATACAACTGTTCAAGCAAAATTCTCGACTAAAATTAACTCATTAACTTACGACACAATAAAATCCCATGACTTGAAACACTTTCAGTCCATCATTTGGCATTTATAAATGATCTCGATTTTAATCAAACAACTTTTATTAATATGACATAACACAATCTCATTAAAAAAATAAAATAAACAAATTTTAGTCATGCAAAATCCCCAAAGATGTATTTCGAATCATCAAACACGTTTAATAATCAAATAAAATTTAGAAATTCTAAAAGTAATTTAATTAAATCTTTTGAATTTTTTTAGTCAAATGATTTGAAACAATTTCTTAAATTCAATAAAAGGCTTTTAAATATTTAAACCCTTTAAACATTCAAAAACCCGATCTCGAAAATAATTATGATTTTAACCCTTTAAAAGATTCAAAATTTGTTGGAGTTACTTTTAACAATCAACCTTTAAAGTAATTTTATTGATTAAAACATTTTAACATGATTGTATTGACAAATTTCGGATTAACAAATTAACCGTTAAATTATTCGGGTCGAACCATGGCACTAGACATTTTAACTTTTAGATTTTTAAACTATAAAGCAAAGTAAAATAACTAAACTTCCGCAACTATATATGAGGGAAAAAAACATTTATCGCCAAAAAATGTCGGTTTTAATTTTTAAACGAATAATTAATCGGAATCATGACGATTTACGTTAAACCTTTTAATCGACAATCTCGGGTCTGTGAGAACCCATCTAGGCAAAATCATAGGGGTTTCTAAAACCCTCGTTCTAGCCTTTAATCACATTCAAACTACTTTTTATTAGGATCATCGGATTTAACAGACTAATAATCAAAGTTCGGAAAGATCGAGAATTCAACTTAAAATTCACCTCGAGGTCTGTCGGAAAGAAAACTTTAAAAGACAACCACGAATCTAAGTTAAAGATGAAGAAAAGAAAACAACTTTAATTGAGTTGTAAAGCAGTACAGAAAAGTAAATGACAGAAGCAAATCTATCTTTTATTAATATGAGACAAGGCTATATATAGCCTTTTACACATAGACGTGAAGCCACAAATAAACAAACAAAATGCAATTCGCTCCTACTGATCCGGTAAAACCCATGAACCAATTCTCAATGTGCACCTTCTCCAACGTACACTGGCTTAAGAATCGGTCATCCCACCTCTTTACTTAATAAATGAAACAAATATAAAATAAAATAATAAACACTTATTAAATAATCTAAGATTCGAGCCATGCATACGTAGCCATGCATATATTGAGATTAACGGTAACCACCGAACCAATTAAACGAACCGATTAACCCAACAATCACCCCCTTAATTGGTTATTTCCCTGTCCATTCACAATAATGACGACTCCTCTTCAACCAAATTAGCCTCTTGATTTCCCCGTTTCGAACACTAATTGCTATAGTGACCAAGTTCATGGCAATTGTAGCATGTAATGTAGCTTTTATCCCAGACACGTTCATTTCCATCCCGACTCTTCCCGGACCGACGACCTCTTCCTCGTCCACGTCCGAAGTCACCCCGACTTGAACCTCCGTTGCCACAATGCTTACACTTTTCTTCACTTGCTAACAACAAACCACCTTGAATGTCTTCTATCTTCTCGGGAAAAATTTTTAGAAATAAGCTATATTTTAAATTTTCCAACAAAAATATTAGGTTTTTTTTGTTTACAAAAATATTATAATTGGTCTTGTGAAGACCGAATGCAGGACCACCTTTTCTAGCACCTTTTTCAGCTTTAGTCCCCTTCGGTTGTATGAACACCGAATGCAGGGGTGTCAGCAACTTTTTTAGCCTTTTTTCATGCTCTCGGTCATGGGAAGACCGAATGCAGGGTCCTTTTCAGCTTTATTCAGTATTTTGTCTGGTTCGGGTGTATGAAGACCGAATGACAGCTTTATTTCAGTATTTTTTCAGCTTTTTTCATGGTCTCGATTATGGGAACACCCGTGAACCCCCCAACCCCCTATATATATTCACATGCAATTATCTATTTCGTACATCTCAATCTCTATTCTATATCTCAATCTCTCAATCTCTATATCTCAACCTTGTTGAATATTAATTATTTCCATTTCTATATCTCAATCTATCAATCTCTCAATCTATCAATCTCTCAATCTTTATATTTTTAAACACTTATTTTAATTTTTACAATGACCCAAGAAGAAATATTTGCTGGTCCAATTAATGGCGAGCTATTGTTTTTAAATGAAGAACATCGGGCGTTCGGGTTATTTCAATTAAACGAGAACGATCTCGAACAATACAAAAAACTTGGCACGCCGTTGGAAGTTCGTCGTGGCGATGGAAAATTATGGAAACATCTGAAGGAGCATCCGATACCGGGGGATGTTATGACAATTATCGAGGATGCCGTTATTCGTGAAATTTTTGAATGCGAAAACCATAAAATTGATTGGCACTTGATCACTGCTCTTGTAGAGAGATGGCGGCCGGAGACCCATACATTTCATCTTCCTATGGGCGAGACTACCATTACTCTGGAAGATGTATAAGTGTTATGGGGATTGCCAGTGGATGAAGATGTCGTAACTGGTGCTGATCTTAAACTTACTTCCAAAGAAGTTAATAACTTCTGTCTAACTTATCTTAGTTTCGTGCCCATGGAGAACCAAGTATCTGGGTTGTATGTGAAGATGACCGCTTTAATGACAAAAATCCAACAAGCGGTCCGGGGTGGTGATGAAGGTCCTAGACAAATGGCCCGTGTTTATATTATGTACATACTAGGAGGTACATTGCTTCCGGATTCTGGAAATCGGGTTCCTTTACATTTACTTTTAAATTTAATTATTTTAGATCGTCGCAATCGACTGAGTTGGGGTAGTGCTGTCCTAGCACGATTATATCGAAGTTTATGCCACGCTACAAATCCCGACACACAGTATGTGTACGGTCCACTTTTATTGTTACAACTTTGGGCTTAGGAGAGAATTCCTGCTATCCGCCCTGCAATGACAGTACCACAAAACAACATTGTCTTCCCATTGGGTGCAAGGTTAGTATTTTTTTATTTTACTTTATTGTTACATTTAAATTTAACTTTTCTTTTATAGTATAATATTTAACAGTTTAGTTGTAATTAAATATAAATATTTTATTTCTATATTATTAAGAAAAAGTACGTGAATTAAAAATAGATTTCACTGTATAATATATTTAAATTTAGTTATACTTAAATGAAAATATATTTAACATTATTTTTTTAAACCAATTGTTATATATTTCATTACAATGTTAAGTTTTCATTCATATCAGATATATAAAAAAAACAATGTATTAACACTATGAAATAATTAAATTAGAACATATAACATATACATATACATGTTGTAGTTATCCAAACAATTGTTATTGGTGGTGTCTAGGATAGTCTGATCGGGTTTGGTTGTTGGATATTCGAAAGGTATTATACCGAAAGAGTCCTGCCTCCCCGACTGACATGACTGGCCATTGTAACTTTTATTTAGGATAACTACAAAATGAATGTGATATTTGTCATATATGATATAATTGTAATACAAGTTTCAAAATTGAATATTGACTAGATATTTAATGATATAGATGGAGAGGGAGTCACAGCTTCGCTGAAACCGGAGCACATTGTTTAAGATCAACTCGCTACACTCTAATGATATTAGAAAATAACGAGGTATATTATTTGAAATTTAAGCTTTA